>LNBV01021638.1:0-11832 GCA_001513535.1 Oscheius sp. TEL-2014 | reverse complement strand
CAATAAAATTTAGCCGTTGGTGTTGGTTTCCAAAAATTTTAAAATCATTGTTCTGAACGTGTTCTGAACATACATTTTTGCTCAACAAAGTGAAACATTTCGATTTTTCTATTTTGTTTTCAGTTTGTGTTTTGGTCCATATTGTGAGACAGAATCAACGAAAAATGCCTTTATGTGTTTTAGACAAAAATCAAAGGATTTTAAATAATTATAGTTATGATTAATTGAAAACAATTATGCCAACTCACCTGGCTAGCGGAGTAATCAAATTTATAAGTACAATGCAGAGGTTGTCCTCCTTCACTGAATTGTCTTGAGACCGAGGCGATTTGTCGTTCAGCACGTGTACAGTCAAGCCACAATCCATGCTAAAAACATCTTGTAATTTTACATATTTTTTTTAAAATCACGTGATGTTCAGCTCTAAACTCTCGGATGTCAACGACCTGCCAGCTGGGACTGATGAGACCCCATGCGCTGAGACCCAAGGCAACAGCTATCAATAGAAGTGACAGTACCAGGACACATGTTTGTGTAAATGTGCCCTTGTGCTCAGACATAGCTCTGGAAAAGGAAGTTATTAAAGTTTAATGTAAAAGTTGCTTCAAAATAGCACAAAATTCCGTTCACTTTGCAAAAGGTGTCATAACAAAGGTAATGAGGACGTATTGACTGCCAAAAGGCGGTCGTAGGGTTTCGTGATGCATTAGGTATCGGAAAGGTCGAAATGGTGACGCGAGGAAATAGTTTGAGGCGTTCGCCCCGTGGTCAAACGATGCATGAACGAAAGGAGGTCACAGACGCAGGCGCAGAGTTACGAGCGGATTATTATCCTGATTTGGATTTGAATGCAAAAAAAAGAGAGTAAAACCAAGAGGTGACCGGCGACTGGTTTCAAGAGGATCTCTTTGAACAATAGAATCCATTATGTATGAACCCTGGCTCTTAAAAGCGGGCACAGCCGAGCACACTTGACCATAGTGGGCGCGCGACATCGCCAAAACCACGCAGTCAGCGTTGTGAAATTGACAATACAGTATTAAAATTAAAATGTACAAGTAACAACATATTCTAATTCGTTTGCAGCTCCTAATAAACTCCGGAAAGGAGCTTTAAAGATAATGAATACAATTTCAAAACTATTTTTCGCGTGATTTTCTAACTATCACATTTTCGCGAAAATGTAGAAACTTTGTGGTGTGATGTTCGCAAAAAACGCTAGATAGATCTAAAACTTCAGTTTTTTTCTAGTTACTGAAACAGAAAAAAGAAATGTTTTGTCAAAAAACTACATAAGGAGCAAACATTTGCAATCTGAACACGTTGAAAACAGAGTTTCTATCAAATATGATGGTATATGTTTGAACACACGTGGTTTTTCACGCTAAGTTTCATTTGCAATACAACTATATTTAGAAAACTAACGGTCTATAATGTTATCTTCAAAAGCTTACTGAAAGATTTTATGCAGCAATGGTTTTCACCAAATAATCGATTTTTCCTTATGAGTCAAAAATCTTTTGCAAAACAACAACTACGAAAACAGGAATATAATTGACACAGTTCGAACGGGAAATAACAATTTTGGTGTGCGCGCCAGCCGACTGCCCGCTGGGTGGCCTTGCCTGCATTGATCTGACCGTAGCCAGGTGGCATTGGTCACCAAATTATACCTGACCGGCAATTGTCGCTTTAGACTCGCTGATGATCTCATCTGACACCCTCTTTTTCCCTGCCGCGTTGCATGGCAACCGGATATTTGGATGTTTGCGGAATTTCAATCTCAAATCTTCCGATGTTGTCATAAAACTGTTGAATCTTTTCAGTGATAAACTGACCGAATTTCCGAATCCCAAAGACTAGGTCGCTCTCCAGGAAACATTTTGGCAGGTCGCGGATGACAAATGGGGCGGTGGGCCAAAGACCCAAGCGTAATGACCGGAAAGGTGTATGGCTGAGTTAATCGCACACAGGTGTCGCTAATGGTTGCTGTGCACGACAATCATCTCAGGATTTAGACAAGACATGCCCGGTTTATAGGCAGGCGTGCATTAAAATAATAGCATTTTCCCAAACCTTTAACTTCTTGAAGGCTACTTGGTTGGGGTTGAATAATAGAAAAGATGGTAAAGACTACCAAAGCCGCTTTCAATTTATGATATTACCGTTCAACTTTTGATACTCTTTCAAACGGATAGAAACATAGCTCGACATGAGTGTTTAGGGGTTTCAATACGTAAGCCCCCCAAATGGTGCCTCGGACTCAAAATAAGCCCCCGGTGAATTTGTGTTATCATTTTGAACCAAGCGCCGAATTAAGTACGTGGGTACCGCAAACACCTCACGTCCATCTATGAATAGAAAATGATATCTTGGTTGAAACGAGATTAGATATGTAAAACAAGTGCTTGCTAAGCTATCTTGGCTAACTTCAGAACAGGAATTAATGAAAAATTATTAACTCAAGGGATAAAGTTTTCCTTCAGTAAGTTCAAATGTAGGAGTATTAAAAATAAACTGGGGAAAAACTAAATCGACCGCAGAAAACAAACAGCCCATTCAAAAAAAAACCTATTTTCACGCCAAATCGTGGTTGAAAATGAAAGAACTGATCGAAACATCGAGATGCGACAGGGACCAGAGCGGCGGGTCAGAAGAAAATGAGTAAGGGTGAAGGTGACAAAGACTGCATGGGAAAGTATTTCGGGTTGACCGACGGTCTTTGGCAAACAGGGTTTTAAAAACTGTAATTTCTGCATACTCTGCACATATCTATACGATATTAAGAAACCTTCGAACTGTTCAAACTAATTCGAAAACCAACGTTTCAATGTGACACAGAATACGAAGTTTATTTATTTGTTTTGACAGGTAATATTTTAAAACTAATTGTTTTGCCAGTGCGACAGCCTCCGAATTTCTTCCGGCCTTTGTGTTTTCCTGCACTAAATGGAACATACACCTAGGTAAAAATATTGTTTATTAAATATATGTCTCATATCTACAAATATATCTGAGATTCTCAGTGAGGTAGTCAGTTAGCCCTGCGTACATAATCGGCTGCCCATCCGGGGTATCTGGCATCATTGCGATCGTAAGGAGACATTACGGACATGCCGTCCCACTTCATCATGGTCCTCGAATACCTACACACTCTTATAATGCTCTAATCCAAGGAAAAATTACCATTTGGGCCAGTCTTGAGGAGCATATCTTGCTAGGTACCCGTGTTGTACTCTCGTTCCTGGATGAGGGTGGGCATACTGCATAAGTTCGTCGTCATACTTGAACGTTTGTCTTTTTGAACGTTCAATTACTGCAGCTTCTATGAGACAGGCAGCTGAAACGGGCTAGTTTAGTTTTTGCGGATGAGAGCGAAAGCCGTGACCTAGACTTATCGCGACAAGATACAATCGAAAGGGGTCGCCGCCACTTTTTCCTAAACTTGCACTAACCTGCGATGAAAAGGAGAAGAACGTGCATCATGTAGGTCGGGCGCTGAAAAGACACTGCGGAACATATCTCGAAAAATTCGGCGCCGCCCCACAAAGAAAAACGAGTCGCATATTGCATAATCGACTGGGACAGGTCTGTACCGAAAGCTTTGATTAATATACGCACACCTGGACTGGTCAGCGGAGAACATCTTTGGTCGACATGGGAACAAGAATAAAACCGATGCCGCAGATCCTCGTTCTGCAAGTTGTGGCAATCCCGAATGCACTCAAATCTGTGTCAGACGCTCAACGTTGGGAGCGCAAAATCTTTAGACGAAGTAACACAAAATTCATTGATGTTCTTGAGTCATATCAAATTCTTGTGGATAATTATGGAATACCATAATTACGTGGATAATTATGGTATTCCATGAGTTTGTCACAATGTTATTCGTTTTTATACAGTTCAATTACGAGCAATCATAGCAAATGAGGATATATTAAAAACCAAGAGTTCTATCATGTACCGAAGTTACTTACAGCTTCAGGGGTTGCTGCAACATTTATGAATCCTTGGAAAATTTTAAAGTTTCACGTATCTTTTGTAAACTTGTTGTTCGTTGCGGCGCAATTAATTAAAACTCGGTCATATATTCTAATCCTGAGTAAAGATAGGACAGGAAAATATACATGACAGTTTAAAAAAAATATTTTGGAAAAGTTAGGGTTCTATTTAATATCGCATGACTGCATTCACAGTCTGGACATATACTTTCATAAACCAAGAATTACACAAAACATCGTCATTTTATGGGAACTTGAGAGAACAGAAGAACAACTAGAATCTCGCAATGATCCAAGAAACTTTTGGTGGTTCAGGAAACAGCAATTTAGCCCGATAAACGTGTCTGAATTCTCTCATTATACAAAACCGGTAAATCGGAAAGATAAATTTCCAAATTTACATGTGGACTCAATTCATGTTTTCACCATTTTCTTTCTGCAGTGTGCTCTTTGCACCGGTATAGGAAAACCCCCACCACAAGTGATGATTGAACATATTGAAGTAGTTTGGTTTATAGTCGCAATTTATGAACGCAACATCGCTGATGAGAAACACATTTTGGAGCCAAAATCGTAAGAGGTTGTAAAAGAGCGAGACAACAACGGATCACAAAAGCCATACGTGTTAGTGACAACTCACAGTTTTCCATTTTTTGATATTTCACGTTCGAGAAAGCAGTGAAACCACTTTTTTGAAGTATTCGTTTTTATTGGCTGCTCCCTTGTTCATGAATCCAGACATTTCTAGAAGATTTTGTTTGTATATTATCCCAGACTGTTTGCCGAAAAATCTTTCGGTTTGGCATCGTTTTTAGATGTGGTCTAATTGGATGATGACGGAAGTAAAATATTTGCCCAAGATCGCTAGCACTTCGCCCACGCTTAAGTCTGGGGTTGCTCTTGAATCACGGGGTCTTGTGCAAGTAGAAGTAAAAGGACAATCCATTTTCAAACACCTTTTCTAGAAGAAAATTATAATTAGGTTAATCTGCCTTGTTCGGGCAGGGAGGGCAATTATTTTGTCACTGTCTGATTGCGGTCCACTTGTCCGACAGGATATTGCGGGACAGCACATAAGATTAACGCTCTCGACCGTCATTATTATTGAATTGCGCAGTGTTGCGGTGACCTACGGTGCACCGAGAGCACATGTCCTGCAGCGGCGGAAAGAACTCTTGCTTCTCCAAAGTGTTGCGCTACGATCTGTGAGTGCACAGTCAACAGTAAACTATCCCTCTCCCGAAAGTTCGTTTTTATCACTGCGCTCAACACACAAAATGAGGGAACGGCGCGCTCCTTCGCCCGTCTCGTAATATCCGACACCGCGCACTCCATTTTTTCTCAGGCTCGGTTCGAATTTCAAGCTACCGCTTTGCCAGCATTGCCTCAAATGTCCTCCTCATCATCCGAATGAACTCTCTTGTTTGCACGTATGTATCAAAGACACGCTTTTTCTCAGCGAAAAAATCTTTTGTAATTGGATAATATAGCTGTTTTCATAAACCTTTCGTCCAACAAGCCCAATCATTCTATGAAAAGTTGTATAGTCTATTTCCAACGAAATGTCGGTCACTTTTAAGCCAATTTTAAATTTTGTACATATTTACCAACTGATCATTTGAAACACTGAAGTCAGAAGAAACATAATAAGCAAAACAATACTGTACAAGAGGAGTGCGCAGACAATTTAACAATCGCGTCGGAACCAAATGTACATAGTCCTTAAGGAAATTCCCGTTTACCTCTACTCTATTTTGGAAACACATATATTTCCTACAAAACGTTGAACCTTGCTGAACAATACATGAACAAAAATCAACTTCTTTGAAACACCTTGTGAAACCACCACGACCAACTTTGTTTTCTAAATTTGGTTTGAAACTATGTAATAAAATCCTATTCTCAAAATATATGAAAACATGTTTACTTTAGAAAATGGATGTTATAAAAGAAAAGAGAAATGTGATGGTTTCAAAAATGGCTGACTAATAATGAAATTGAAATTCAACGTTCGGCATTTTGTTAATTTCGCAGTAAAGAAAAGACGTTTTGCCATGACGCAACCCTCCTACGTGAAACAGCTGTCGGCACCTGAGTCAGCGGGTTCAATGCGACAACAAGTAGCCGGCCTTACTCTTTCAACTTCGCCGCTACAGTTACGACGTGCCAATTTTCCTCCCGACACCGTTTATTTTTCTATTGATTCAAACGCCTTGTCTGATTCCATTTTCGTAAACGAAAGGTTTTGTAAGCATTCTTTTTGTTCCATTCCCGACGTCCGGTTTTCGTGCAGAGAAATTGTTTGTGTTTTATCTTTCGAAGTTTTCCACTGTTCAATTCACGAATTCCGCTACTGAAAGAACCACACATGGTTCGCATAATCGTCATGTTACTAGTTAAACTCCAACATGTGTTGACAAGACATGAAAATGCCCAATCCTAACCGATACTTGAAGCATTCTTTGCTTTGATTTCTAAAACATTGCGTGATCCCATTATTCTTAATCCAGAACAGTTGCTTCTTCACATGACAATGTAGTACTTTAGGTTCAACCCTAAGAATTGGTGATCACTACACTTCATTTTAAGGTTTCAAATGTTTTAGTCTCATATTTTCATCGAGATCAAAATTCAAACTTCTCTATTTAAGTTGGAGGAGCTTGCTTGTAATTGGTTTTGAATTTCACCACCTACACATTCCATCCATTGTTTACGAAGGAACATATTTCTCTCTGTCTTTTGAGAAATCGCCGCTCACTAAAACAACGAACAAGTGGCCAACTGTGAATTTCAAATACGCTAAATACCCGCATGAGCTATGCTCATATCATCCGTCTGTGAACGCTCCAGGTGGTACCAGATTAGCGTGCGGGTGGAGCTGCCGATTTCCCATAGCTACCTATAATTCAACCTTTCCGTAATTATTGTTATGGCTGTTCTCTAACGCATGTTGGGTCATGTTCTAATTTCAGACGTGGACCGTGTCTCACTGTCAATGATCTGTCATTATAAAATTCGTGATAAGAAGACCACTCCTCCGTAGTCCCGTGATCCCGTACTTGGCATTTCCTGAACGTGTGTTGTGCGGAACTGTTTGTGCGACCACTTCCGCCGGAGGCATGATCCGCGCGTGTGCATTCTGGCGCCGTACAATACTTGACCGCCCACGACCGCGACCGCCATTGTGGCCACCGCCCATTCGCGACAGTCGACTGTCCCTAACTCCGTAAATGGAAAGAGTAAATAGCGCTGCCTTCTGCACGCACGACAGTCAGTTGCAAACGACTGGTTTGACTGGATGTCGTCTGGTTCGATCCATTTCCATGTCACTCATAAACTGCCTGCCCACTTCCCCCACAAGTGTACTATTTGCGTATTTGACTCACTCCCACTATTTGCATATCCCATTTTCCCCTAAGGTAAATGTTGAGTCAGTTCTCCTATTTCCATTGCAAAAACTGCCCCATTTCTCCGAACGTCCATATAGGTGGTTATTTGTAGTGACAGTAAATTGCAGCGATAAGGTGAAGTGTCAGTTTTAGCTTAAAAAAACTATGATAGGCATCGATTTTCACCGAATGTTGCCAATTCGTTCGGCAATCTGAACGCATGTTTGCCTTTCCAATGCAAATCCTTCGCACCCGTTCAGCTCTTGATACTTTTATTTTATCAGTTGCGTCAACACTCAGTTCAGATGCGGGGTTCGGCCGTGCTCTTGCTTCTGGTCGCCACAGCTAGTGCGACAAACCATACGGTAACATCCTTAGAAGGAATTTTGAAATAGTCATTCTTTTTAGATTTTCTCTTGTGATTCATCTAATTCACCTTGTACTTCAAACAAATGTCTGTTGACAGTGAAAGGGGTGAGTAATGTGTTTCAAATGATGTTCTCATATGATTTTGTGCGTCAGTGCAACCAGTTTTCGTTATCATAAAAGAAGGTTGCATTCTGATTTGCGCGAAAACACAAACAAATTCTCATGTTTAGAAAAGTCAACATTTGAATGAAAATTCAAAAAAAGTCGTTCTATCGATACTTCTATTCATTATATTTCGAAAACTAAACAGTTTAAAAACTCAAATTGTAGTATAGCTGTCTTCTCAAAATACTTCGAAATAGTGTAAGCTGATTAGAGTGTTGAGCGTCAGCGAACCCTACGCAAAAGAATATTTGGTCCATATCTGCACCTTTATCAGATTAAGTTCCAACTGTCGCAACAGATGATCTGTTCCTGCAAAGACCATTTCTAAAAGACAATTCCTGTTATGTGGTTTGTGTCTTTGCGTCTTGTAATCCAAGGTTGCAACTCCATTAGTGAAATGACATGCAGGGGCCCAGGGGGACGATAATCCATGGCTCCCAGGTGTAGAATCGCATAATTGCTGGTTTTGGGTTTCGCGACGAATTGCGCGGAACATCAATGCCTTCCTGATTACTATTTACGCATGGGACCGGGAGCGTTCTGTAATTATGCGCGGTCGTACTAAGTGCCGATTCACGCAAAAGCGCCAGGCGAGGTCGTTTTCGGATGCTCAGGATTGCGGTCAACGCGGTAACTAGTTCCATGACAGACACTGTAAACCGTAGAAGATTGAGCAAATACAGAGTTCCTGTAAAAACAAAGATTTGCCGAGGATTTCAAGTGGCCCTTTTGATTCGTGAGGAACGGGAATCAGGAAAAAGTTTCAGTATTTGGTTAACAAAAGAGAACAAACTTTTGTTAAAACGTATCTCAGCAAAACCGTAATAAGAAAATTGTCGAATCTTGACAGATATCGCTAAGTTGCAGAATTTTGGACAATTCGAGAAAACATACATATTTTTCAAATGTACATTTCGCGACAAATAGCACAAAATGAATGAATTAGACAATAAAGAATAGAACTTTCTTCAGGGTTTAAAGTGCGAAAATCATCACGAGTTGGAAAAAGAAAAAAACCTACACGTGGCATACACATGAACCCGTGTCACCTTAAAACAATTCTTTGAAACATCACTATCTTTCAGGACTGTGTTGTTTCTACATGTGCAGATACAAAACAATGTGATGCCTTAAAGGAGTGTAGTGCTGATCAAAAAGAGGTAACGTCATTTTCTAGCTAATTTTTAATGTATTTTTAGACTTGTTGCTGCAGCACCCCTGGATGCTACTTGACGGCGTCTTCTTTAACCCAATGTCCTTCTGAAGCCAATGAAGACAAGGAAGAAATTAAGAGGCAAGTTTTAGACAGACACTTTTTTGAAGAGCAATGTTTAGTGAGCCCATGCCAGTTGCCCAAAACTCTACTACAAAAGCAGTGCCAACCACTCCTAGAAGAACAACAATTCTTGTCACCAAGGCACCAGTAACCGTTACTAACAAACCAACTACCACTACGACGACAACTACAACAACCGCAGCTCCTACAACTACGACCACAGTTACCGCTGCTCCTACGACCACAACCACCGCAGCTGTTACTGAAGCTGCCTTTGAGCCCGTCAAACATATCGAAGAAGTAGTTGCTGCTGTTCATGAAGCCGTTGAGTCTCTCCAAGAAGACGCTGCCGATGAGAAATCTGAAGAAGTTACAACTGAGAAGACAATTGAAAAGATGGCGGAAGAGATTCTGGAGAACGATGATAAGGCTGAACATGCTGAACCGGTTAGTTTTATATGGACCTGCAAATGTATCGCATTGTTCAGGTTCTCGAAGTAAAAGTCAAAGAACCAGAAGTTGAAGCGACAACTGTTCAAGAAGACGAAGTAACAGAAGCAGAAGCCCACGCAGATGCTGAGGAAACCGAAACTCAAGATAAAGTTGAGGAAAGTGCGGCCGTTGTGGAGACTACAACAGAAGAAGAAGTAGAGGTAAGCATTGGAATCACTTGAAATTTTCTCGAGTTAGAAAACACTGAAAATCATTTTTCTTTAGAAAGACGACTCAAAGCGTCTGCACGTCACCGTTGAGATTGAGAAAGACCCGGAAGAGGAAGCCACAACTGAGGCCATTGTTGATGGTAAAGAAGAGAAAAAAGAAGATGAGGAGAAAGAAGACCAACCTGAGGAGGCGACGGAACCTTCCAACGGAGATTCTGATGAGGACTTGTTCATGCACCCGAAGGCCCGTAAGCTCCCGGCGGCCATTCACGCTTCCGCCTCCAAGTCACAGACACCTGACGCCGAGACAACAACGATGGAGATTATTACCTCCTCTGTCAAGAACAGAGATGTAAGTTTTAAAACCCATGTTTTTAAATTGAACCTCTTTCAGAGCGATGGCAAAGCCAATGTGCCTATTCCTTGGTGGTCAGCTGCTCTTTTGGGGCTAATCGTGTCTTCTGCCATTGCGTGCGTTGTGGCCATTTATCTGAAGAAGTAAGTTTTCAGTGCTTTGTAATTATCTACTAGAATTGTGAGCATCACAGAAATAAACATTTTCCAGGAAGAAGGAGCGCCGGGCGGCCAACTCTAACAGACGGCGGGTTGAAACTAAGAAGACAGATAAGCTGGTTGACCCCCTACTTCTGGAGAAAGGACAGCAGGAAACTCATTGAATCCACTAATTCTCTGTCTAGATAATCTTCGCTTAGTGAGCTTTGTCGTTTCACAGGTTGTGTCACTTACCATCTCCCCAACCAGAGGGGATCACATACTTCATGGGTCCAACTGTATTTTCTCCAGTAGTTTCTCGCATCTCAATGAAATCTCTTAATGAATTGATGGCTTTATAAATAGTTATATTATAATGTCTGTTTTGATAAAAAGTGGGGTGAAGCAAAGTCCGCGATACTTGCACGATGATGTGACACAACTGGGAAAACTGTTTGGTAACTAGTAAAAAATTTTGATTTTCAAATGGTTTTGCATTTTTCACAGATTTCGAATTATAAAACAAAAGCATTCACTTTTAGTACTGTTAATTTATAATGTTCATACAAAAATAAAAAAGTTCGGTTGAAACATTGGCTGGAACCTTTGCTAACTCTGCATGATTTATAATTGGAAACCTTAAGAATTATACCTAAGTAAAATCATGGTTGACGTCATACAACATTATAAATTTTGAACGTTTTCAGCAGTCAATTTCTTAAAAGATGGTTTTCGGTCACATTTTACTAGTAAAGTGTGAACATTTAGGAAACACCCATAAGTGAAACAACCGTGCACGTTCACGTTACTTAAAAATGGAGAAGTTTACTTTTTACAGAATCACAGTTAAGGTAAGTGGTTTCGTTTTGCGTTAATTTCTTATGATTAGGCTTACACTTTTAAATTCTCAAAATGTACAACTACATGTTTTATTTGTGCTTCTGAATCGAACTTATCCACACCTTCGTAGCTTAAGAAACCCTTGTTTTGCTTCTCAATTACCAAACAATTCCCCTGTTTGCGCACATAGCGGAACACCCGATTGGGTAATTGCGGTTTTATTTATTCGCCGCCCCTAGATTTGACATTGTTGACTGCCAGTATTTACCCCCGGTCTGCACAATAATTGAAGGCTGCCGACCTTGAACGCAACAAACAAACCGCCCTTTCATAGACCTCACCAGGCGGTGGACTTCTCCCAATTTCACTTCCATTTGTCTTCTGGAATCGAGTGCTCTCACGCGAGCCAAACACAAATCCCAAGCAGTGTCGGTGTAAACAGGCTTCATGTGTCCCGCTGCCACAGCCTATTATTAAGTCCCACTCCTCTCACGGCTCGCTACGATAATCCGACACAAATATTTGATGATAGGCAGGATTTGGAGGTGTTCGCACGCGTAATGCATTTTATGAAACCTTTTTAGATTATATATTTCGTATACTTTAAATGAACGAAAACTAATTATCAGTTACACTAC
>LNBV01021511.1:0-15100 GCA_001513535.1 Oscheius sp. TEL-2014 | reverse complement strand
TCGAAATTGCTAAAGTTCATGTTTTTAAATTAAAATTTTAATGTTTTTTTTCTTTTAAAATCGTCTTACTATGTGATTACAGGAGAATGCTGTCCCGATCAAAAATGCGACTACGCATTTTCTCCTGTTTGTGATTCGGAGGGTGTGACTCACGCTAATGATTGTGTCTTCAAAAGAGAGGCCTGCGTGCAAGCTAAGAAGTACTCCATTAATGTGACTGTTCAGTATAAGGTAAGAGCTACACGCTTAATTTTTCATTAGGTGAAAATATTCAGGGTGCTTGTTGCAATCAACCATGTGAAGACCTGTACAGCCCAGTTTGTGATGGCCAGATTACACATGAAAACCCTTGCAGATTCAGGTAAATTTACAATTTGCTGTTTTGAGATAGTTTTTATTACAGAATAGCTCAGTGTGAAGCTGAACGACGAGGGGAAGTTTTGGCTGTGTCATACCCTGGAGAATGCTGTATAGCTCCACCGGGACCTTGCAACGCTTCAGGTTACTTTGGTTTTTTGAGCTATGAAAACTTTCGTTTAGAAACTGTTTGTGATTCTGAAGGGCAGACACACACTGACATGTGTAAATTCCGTCACAGAAAATGCATCGTGGAACGAACGGCCAAGAAGACTTTGACGATTGTGCATGCAGGTTTTTAATAGTTTACTTCTTGACTTTACTTTACTACTTCAGGCGAGTGCTGCTCTATTGACAACTGTAAAAAGGGAGAGGAGCCAGTTTGCGATAATCACGGAGGGACACACGCCTCATTGTGTCATTTTGAAAACACAAAATGTATCCACGATAAAATTCATCCAAACGATCGCATCCTCCTTTCTTATAGAGGTGACTATCATCTAATTAAAAAAATTAAACTTCTGTAGGTCCTTGTTGCTCTGGAAACTGTTCTGACGCTTGGGATCCTGTGTGTGATCAGCATGGATCGCTCTACAAGAATAAATGCTTCTTCACTCAGAAAGCTTGCGAACAACAAAGAAAGTGAGTCAAACTTGTCAATTCTCTTTCACAAAAATGGCTTTTCAGATATGATGCCGTTTTACTGGAAACTCCGTGTCCTCAAAGAAGAATCAGAAGACTAAGATAAAAAAGAGCTTGCATACTTTAATAGTATTTATGATCTCCTACCCACTTCCTGTATGTATACTGTAATATTGAAAATAAAACTTTATTTTCCAATGTTATGATTTAGGCTTTCTTCTTTAACCCGGGGACTGACACTTCTGTTTTTGGCTTCTAGAACGTTTAGATGGCTTTCCACTTCATGGAGACGTGTACCCAGTACTCTGAAAACAAAGTTTGATATTAAAAAAAGAAGAAAACATACTTGTTCGCTCTTCTCAAATGAGTAATAGCCGTCTGCTTGTCGTTGCAAACATCAAGTAAGATAGAAGTAATTGCTCTCAAGTCAGAGTCATCGAGTTCAATTGCTTGAGAGGCTAAAAGTTCCCTTACTGAAAAAAGTGCTGTGAAATTACTATATCAAAACGTACTTTGTTTCATGTTTACGACTGCAACACTGTTTTTTTCTTCTAGAGTGTTATCTTTTCTTGGCGAAGCACTGGGAATCTGAAGAAATGACGTTTAGACCACCGAAAAACTCGCATTTTGAGGCATAGTTTCGGCCATGGAGCGGTATTTAGCTAACGTTGATTTTATAGACTCGGATTCTTCATTTGCTGTGCTCAGTTGAGCTTTTAGGAATCGGTTTTCAGCCAAAACAGTATCAAGATCTTCTGTTATCTGAAATTCAAAAGCATATTAAAGAATTGACATATTCTTACCCGTCGGTTGTCCCCGTTCAATAGATATGTCATTTCAGAACTTAACCGATCAACCTTCTTTATGAGATTTTCCCTTTCTTTAATAAGTTCTTCTTTGACTCCCAAAACCGTATGAAGGTCAGATTCCATTTGTTTGTACCAAAAAAAGTGAGCATTGATTGATGAACCTACATCTGAGAATAGTTTTTCGTGTTGGCCAAGGTTTTCGTCGCATGATTGAGAAGTTGACCGACGTGAAATTGGCGAACTAATGGAAATAATGCCTTCTTGTTCTAATTTGTCGACCTAATGTGAACTTAACAAGTGACGTTGACGTGAAAGAGGCAAACCTCGAATTTGGCAATTTGTTGTCTAAATAGTTTGCAGTCCTTTTGAAGGTCTATTTTTTCTGCTCTCAGTTCCCTGCTTTCCAGCCTAGCTGCGAAGACTTGCCTCTGAAGGCGTTCAATTTCCTCCGTTAGATCTATTTTGTCTTGGCTGTAATTATTTTTCAGGGTCTGCTCCACCTAAAGAATGGCTTTGCTTGATTAATTAGCGCAACTGACAATCTGAAGACGATGAATATCCTTCTCCGCTCTTTCTAGATTTCTCTCAAAATTTGAGCATTTAGCAATCAGTTGCTGTTTTTCCTTCTCAGCTGTTTCCAAGTCCTTCCCCAGGCGAAGGATAGTTTCAGTCTTAGCATTAATCCTTTGTTGAGCTTGTTCATTCTAAGAATATCCGTAACAAAGTTCATTTGAAGTTCACCTGATGCCGCAGACTTCTTACATCATCCGTTTCGTTCCCTTTATTCTTATACATTCGAATGCTTTGAATCACTTAAAAACTGCTAAAACACATAAATCGTTAAAGGTTTAATGAAAAGCTGAAAAGGAACGTTGTGTTCATTAGCCGAAATGACGCAGACAGCCGACGATCGATAAGGACTCGCCTGGGGGTAGATGACGTCATTTATTTAGTGAATACTTTACTGCGGGTATATAATTACTACAAACTACGGTAAAGAATTACTAATAGGAATAAAACACCACTACAAATGTGTACATTACAGCCCTCTATATATAACACTATGTCACATTTAGTCGGTGAAAACGTTGACCATGGGGCGAAGTTCTCCGTGGAGGTTTCGTCGGATGGAATAACCACGGTTGACTCCGTGCTCAAACATGGCACGACGATCGGCCAGAGGGGTCAAAACGAATTCTTCACAGACCTAAAAGATAAAATAGGATGGAAAGGTATTTTCGCGCGAACCTCGGGAATGGGATGCTGAGTGACAGCGGCGGTCACTTGGCTGGTCTCCACGAAGGTTTCGGGAGACTGAAATAATCAATAAGACCACTGTAGTTTATTAGCTAACCTTGTGAACACTGTAAGTGGTAGTGGTTACAGTGGATGCCTGGGAGACAACAGAAGGGCGCTTGGACGAGGCCTTGGAAGTGGCCTTGGAGATCTATACAAAATGAGTAGACTTGGAGGTTAGGTAGAACTTACTCCGCAAATGCTGCAGCAGTCACAGGTCTTAGAAGAAGCTACGCTTGTTGCCTCACTGCGAGCGACACTCCTGGCCTCACTGTGGGCAACACTGTTGGCCTCACTGTAGGCAACACTGTGGGAACGGTGGACCTAAATTTGTTTTAAGTATGCTGGGAGACTATTTTCTTACCTTTTCGACGTGGTGATCCCTGTGCGACACACCGGTGGCAGAGCTAACATGGCTCACAATGGTAGACTTCCTAAAAACAAACATTTGCTGGATGTTATAAACAATTTTACCTGGAAGTTGGCTCAGGGTGCTCGTGGTCCTGGGGAGAAGAAGGAAGACGCGGCACAGAAATCACGGGAGAAGTAGGGGGCTTGAAGTCCTGAAACGTGGATTTAACCAGTAACCTGTCATAATTACCTTCTGTCCCCACTGGTTGACAAAAGCACGGACGCTCTTGACAACACGAACAGAGTTGTGGTCGGAGCCGGAAGTGCTCCTGGCGGCGGCAACGGGAGCTGGAGGACAGACAGCAACATGAACCGGAGCGGGTGTGGGACAGACAGCGATCACAACAGGTGCTGAATATCGAGATAAATTGCAATTGATGTCTTATCCTCACTCTCGTGAACGTGGACTTCTCCGACGTTACACTGGGTCAGAGTAGAAGCGTGCGAGCGCTGGGTCGACTGCACGGAGTAGGTGGACTGCGAACGCGTAGGCTTGGTGGAAACGGTAGACTGAGTAACAGTACGAGACTTAATCAATGGTTCCTCCACCTAAACAACCATGAAAGTCATTTTTGTGTATTAGTGCATTACGTGATGAACTACGGGAGCAACACCCTCTCCAACGTGAACAGAGGAAGAACGACTGTAGATCTTGATTTCCTCAACGTGGTCGGGACGGCGAAGCTTGGCTCCTCCTCCGAACATGCTTAGAAGATCAGATACAGGAAGCTGATCTTCCTCCACAGCCTTCTGAAAATTTGTCCTTTTGTCTTTTATGTGTTCTGTTACCTCAATCACAACGTGTTGCTCAACGTGCTCGTGATGAGTCTCGTGAGCATGATGCTCAACAGACTCCACATGATGATGGTGATGCTGCTCAACAACCTCAACCTGCTGCTCAACGTGCTGCTCAACGTGTTCCTGGTGATCATGATGATGGTGGTGGTGCTGGTCGTGGTGCTCATGGTGGTGGTGGTGCTCCTTCTTATGATGATGATGCTTGTGGCTCTCGTGATGGTGGTGGCGACGGTGGTGGTGCTTGTGGCCCGCCTCGTGATGGTGATGGTGGTGATGGTGCTCTTCATGCGTGTGCTTGGGGGATTCCCTCAGGGGAAGGTGAGGAATGGCAGCCTCAACTACAGTGTGGTGAACCTTTTGTTCCTCATGGTGGTGGTGCTGGTGCTCAAGGTGCGAGTGCTCATGGTGCTTGTGGACATGTTCATGCTCATGGTGCTGGTGCAAATGCTCGTGATGCTCGTGGTGGTGGTGGTCATGCTCATGCTGGTGCTCATGGTGCGAGTGCTCATGCGCGTGCTCTTGTGTGTGCTGGTGCTCGTGGTGCTCAACATGCTGCAGCTGTACATTTTCCAGCTCTGATCTCCTCTGTCTCTGGTGGCTAATCTAAACGCAACATGTTAACTCAAATACCACTTACGTAATGAGAAGTGTAGTGAATGTCGGCCTGTCCATCGTGCTCAAACCTGGACTTCAGATCACGAACGGCTACAAGCAATTTATATAAAAGAGTGAGACGAATGCTTACAAGGACCGCTGAAGATCTCCTCAACATGCTCGTCGTGTTTGTGGTAGTGCTTCTCTCCCTCGTGGTGGTCATGATGATCATGGTGGTGATGATCGTGAACTTCGGTATGCACAACCTCTTGCACAACCTTGAACCACTTTGTAAAATCAACTACGATGCACAAAATACCTGCTTGTGAATAATAGGGGCGGTTTCAATCATGGGAGTGAGGTGCTCGTGATGGTCAATCCTAGCAGGTCCCTTTTCCTGAGAAACCACGGGAGATACATGGGCAACAGGGGCAGTGGCAGGCTTCACTGTAATTGTTCTGTACTCCTCGTGCACGTGCGAAGAACGAAGTCCGTCGCGGACGTGGGGCCTGCTAAGGTTGGGCACGAGTTCCCTAAATACTTATTATTACTATGCTATAACTATAATGTTTCACTTGTGCACGGTGACATGCTCCTGATGGTGATGGAGCTCATGATGTTGCTGATCGTGGTGGTGGCGATGATGCTCCTCATGGTGATGATGGTGATGATGGGCAACTTCGTGCTGAGAGCCGTGGATAGTTTCATCATCAGAAGAGTCGCTCTCAATGTGAGAGTTGACATGGGAAGCCACCTTAAAAGAAACTTTGAAATTACAAAAGTAGTATTCCTACGCGACGGCTAAGAACAGGAGATTGGAAGAAAACCGGAGGAGGCTCGGACTTGGCAACGACGGAAGAGACAACACTTGGCGCTTTCTCCTAGGAAGAAATCTTTACAATTCCTTTTTCTTTGCTCACTTCAACATGCGCATGATGTTCGTGGTACTCAACTTCCTCGAACTTGAAGTCATCGTCACTCTCCAAATGCTGAAAGTAAATTGAACATATGTATTACTCTTACTCACGTGAATGTGCGTCAGCTGAACGCTCTCACCAATGGCGGGTTCATCATGAACCTGGACTCCTTCACCAACGGCAACATGAGTAATGTGTTCCACAACATTTTCATGGTGGTGGTTATCGTGGTGTTCGTGGACATGGTGGTCTTCCTCATGCTGGTGATGAACATCTTCGTGGTGGTGATATTCAAGTTCAACCACATCATCATGATGGCGGTGTTCGTGTTCGTGATGCTCGTGCTCCACAGCCACAGAGTTCTAAAAATGATAAACGTGTATTCGACATAATTGAACTAACCTTGACGTGGTCGGAGTCAAACTCGTACTGGGTCACTCTGACAGTCATCACAACGTCGCTTGAGGTGTCTTCTTCGTCGTCAAGCGGAGGGGGGGCAGAAGTAGGTACAGCAGGAGGAATGGAGACTTCCGAAGGCTGGAAATATGTGTGGATTAAGTGGACAAGGACAGGGTCGCAGCCTAATCTAGTGTTGCAGACATGGCTTCTGTTGCGTTATCTTGGATGACGTCATTACGACCTTGCCTTTTTTTCAAAAGAGATCCTTTATAGCAACGATAAGACACACTACTGTCAGAAGAACACTGGTCCTTTTGATTACCTGACGGTGGTGAAGTTGTCTGAACTCTTCGATCACTGCATCATGAGGAGCGCTCTTCAGAGGGGCGACCGGGGTGGAGAGTTCAGAACCAGCCTATTATTCAAAATAAAAAAATACATATATATTTTTTTTACCTCAATGACATCTGACCTTTCTACAAACACGTAGGTGTTTCCATGGGACCCAGTGAGGGTGGCTTCGGTGTTTTTGCTGTGTACTGAGCTAAGGCTAAACAAACAAAGATAGAAACTACAAAAATGTACTTTACGTGATAGTGCTCTCCTTGTCATGAGTGTGAGTCACATCGGAATGATGGGAGTCCTTCACAGTAGACTGAGAGTGTTGGCTCACAACGGAGTGATGGGCAGAAGGAGCTTGTACAATCACAGGAGCGTCGGCATAAAGCTATTTTAAAAGTATACTGTTTTCATGCCAAACTAACCGGGAAGGACTTCTGGGAGACGCTCGAGTGCACCGACACCGAGGTAGCCTGCGAGAGACCAGTCCTAGCGGAAACCTAAAGGATTTCTTATTTTTGAGTTGAAATCATGCTTACCACAGAGTCACGGTCATCAACTCCAGTAGGAAAATCCTGAAAAATTTCAATCTTCTCCTTTTCAGTTTTTTTTCATTTTTGGAATTTGTGATTTGCAAAGAAAGCATACAGTGTTATCGGTTCCACGTAACACGGGGCTTATCACCCGCGTCCCGGAGGAAAGAAATAGTTCGCACCTGCACAATTGGGGCAACTCCATGTCCAATTGTGAAATGATCTTCTTCGGCGACGGCTACACCGTGGCCAATGTGAGAGACCTCGGTTTCAGCTCCATGACCAATGGCAATAGAGGAGACGAAGGTCTCATGCACAGGCGGCAGCTGCTCTCCAGAAATGAGGGAGACTCCATTTCCAATCTCATTGTGGTGGTGTTCTTCCTCGTGAACCTCCACACCACCGCCAATGGCCATATGGCTTTCGAGGATGGCAGCCCCGTGGCCGATGTGCTCCTCCACGTGGTGTTCCTCGTGGTGGCTAGTGACGACTTCGTGGTGGGTCTCGACGTGGGTGGTCATTACCTGAATAATCATGTACATTATGAAACTCTAGTTAACTGAATAGGACAGTAGAATAACGATACCTGAAAGTGGGATTCGGAGTGACTCTCAGTGACGGATTGGAATTGGGTCTCGACAACACCGCTTTTGGCAAGGAAGTCTTCAAACGCATTGGAAACACGGCGGACCTAAAACATCTGCTTAGTCTAGAAAACCATTTTAAAAATTCGAAAAAGTCTCCAAGGAAAGCATTTTAATCTCCGAAATATATAGGATAATCTTTCCAGGAAAAATATTGTAAAAGTAATAATATATAAACTTTTACACAACCCATGGAGAGTAGGAATGTAATGTTTAGTTATGCAGTTAAAACTAACATTAGCTGAAATTTCCTCCTTGCTCTCCTCTTTGAAGCTATTTCCGTTAATTTCATGGTGCTGCTCCATCGGTGGCAGGACGGAAAACACCTGTGCCAAAAGATCTGAAACATTTTTAATAAATGCTTATGGGGAATCTAACCGTCGTTGTCCTGCGTCATGTTCCCGTTTTTCTCGAATAACCCCCTAAAAGTAAGAGTGGTAATTTTATACCTATATAATGTACGAATGGGTATCACAAGGAAAATGAACAAGTACTGAACACAAGCTGGTATTTAAGGTTGCGGTGAAGCAAGTAGCCATGTGGAAAGTGAACTGAGTGATGGCAGTCGGCTGCCTATTACGCCACTGATAAGTCATGTAGTCCAACCGATAACAGGTGGATTCCTGGTTTCGATCGATGGAAGAACACGGAAAAGTTTAACAAGCTTTTTTAAAAGTTTTCAGCTGAATTTTGCTCATTACGTTTTGAAACCGCACACTTCCTCTGTTTCAGAAATAGCTGGTTTATCACAGTTATCAACCACTGTTTTCGTCCCGGCAGCTTTTCCCTTCCCTCATACAAACAAACTTTACTAGTTTTTCTATTACGCAGTTTTTGGATCATGTTGCGTTTTGTCATTAAAAATTGATCCAAGTGCAAATCACATTGAATACACAGTCATCACGAACACTTTTCTTATCGGGAGCACGAAACCATTTTTCGATCATTAGCCGCAGGGGACTGGCAATTTTACATGTTGTCAAAACCGGACACGTCAAAAGAGGGACTGTAGTCACACAAACTCCACTTTTGGTTTTGTAAACTATAAGCGCATATAGTCAGGTTTCCTGAACTTTGGATGATGAACATTCGCTCAAGGGACATCATGCCTTATAAACTCGGCAAATCAGCATCTAGCTGAATTAGCTGCTAAATTGCAATTTATGAGCAGTGTTGAGAAAAATCTTTGCAGGGCACAAAAAAACAAAAATTTAAATTGAAATTCTATGAACGTTGATTGTTTTGGGGTCGTTAGAGCTGTTTATCTCACTTTCCTCTCTCCGTAGGGCTCCTGTTTTTGTGCGAATACCCTGGAATATCGAATGGGCGGCGCGCGTTCCCTCCCTACAAACGGTTCAACGATTTTCTCGGCTGCGCGCCTGCCTGCCACCCAGGCAGAGACCACCAGGTCATTTCAAAATTGGCGGAATCGCAGCCAGCGGCAGACGCTCAAAACACGCTGGTAAAGGCTAAGGATCGGCATCTGCAGGTATTACGAGTGGGTTCTCATTTCTGCATGATCCGTGAGTCAGAAAATAGCACACTGAGAGAAAAATCCATTTTGTTTGCGGCCTAAGGTCTTTATATCATGTAAACCAATGTAAAACAATAAGAACGACACACAAACTTTGGCACGGTATGGGAGAGTGTTGTTCTAGGAATAGAATACAAAATAATTAAGTTTATAAATAGACGTACTTTACCATTTTTCACTAAGCGGATCTGTTACTGTAACAGCTGCCTACAACACATGCTTTGCTTTGCCACGATGATTTACAACCTTTGTCTCTACTGTTCTCTTTTGGTCAACCGTGGTCTCCCTGATAAGCATTGCAATGGCTGCATATTTGCGTTAAACGAGGGACAGTCAGTGGTGCAAGACAAAAGATTGCAACATATCTGCTTGTTCGTGGTTGGAAATGAGCCTCGGAGATACTTTCTTTTGCAAACAACATTAAAACCTCTTCAGTGATCGATATCTCTAACCTCGGCTCTTAGAAGGCTCCGCATTCTTTATTTATCACTCGAAACACATGAGACCGTGGAACATAATCCGTCTTTTTCACAGTTTCCGTAGACAGGTGTACTTAATCACACTCAGGTGGGTCGGTCCCTTGCCGTCGCGGTTTCGTCGCCAGACGTCACCTGAAAAAAGTATTGCGCCCAGAACCCGTTAGCGTTGGAAAACAAAAGGCGGCCGTGTTTCAGTTCACCATCTATGGCACGGCGGGAGATGGCCATCCACCGCCAGGCGGCACGGCCCTTAGGTCGCCTAGGTTACTAATCTGTTGTGCAGGTCAGTAATGCGGAGCTACAATTTGGGTGGCGCCTGTTAGCTAATCGACTTCTCGCGATATGGGAGGGGAAGGCTCGGATTACATAAGCAACGGTTTCGATATCAATAGAGTCGTTGTAATGTTGCGACAGTCACGACCGTAATCTGGAGCATATCGTATTTCCAGGTCACAGCCTCCCAAGGCTCGGCGAAGTGTATATTTCCGGCTGAAGGGCTTGTCATAGATGCGGCGTAAACAACTTACACCTGCTTAATTTCATATTCTTCTGGAAACGCATCGCTAATTCTCATTTTGCGCCTAGCTGTGATTGGCATAGTGGTTTATAGAGAAAACAAGTGGCTCAGAGAGGAGGAGAAAACACGTCTTACTGTATTTCAGGGAACGGGAGAAAAACACTATAGGACGATAACAATACGATTTCTAGATCTCGATAAACAAGTGTTCTGCAGCTGTCCCATCTAGATTTAATGATACGGTTTTGGTAGTACCTAGAATATTTTCCAACGTCGTGTTGCGTTAGTTAAAAAACTTTTCTCCCATATCTAGTGCAACAAGATAAAAAACGAGCTGCCAAAGCATGTAGTATGCATGATTAAACAGCAAATGCTTACTCTATAGAGAAAACAACTTTTAACAGTGATCAGTTACGAAATCAACTAAAAGCTGCCTCAGTGCAGTGGTGCACCAACCGCCTTCGTAGAGTTCACTTGCCCTTTGTCACATCCTCCGTCGCGGCCTCATCTATTCTGAACAGCAATGTGCACTTTTGATGTCCTCAGCTCAATCCGCTTGTGAAAGTTGTTATTACTATATCTAAACAATTTCCGTTTGAGATTGAGAGTTTTAATGAAAAGTTGTCAATATTCCGCAATTAGGTAAAAATAGAATTGAATCCATGGATACTGTAGAGTAATCATAGATGGCCTTTTTTGTAATTGTTTCTAAAAACAACATTTCTTAATTGTTTCTAAAAAATAAAAAATGTTTCAGATGTGCGCCATTATAAGTGCAACCAAAGAATATATTTTGCTAAATCCTATTAAAAACAAATGTTTTATTTCTGTTGAGAAACATATCAACTGATAATTTGCATTGTAAAGCGGTATAATCGATTTGCATGACTGCTTGGTCACTTGAGTGGTTCGCTTTCCACGGGGTACTGTAGTAGTTTACTAATTATGGCACATTGGCGTTGCCTCGGACCTCCGCCGCAGCAAAAGCGTTTTTTTTTTGAATCAGGATCGATAGGCCCTTTCCTCGTGCATTCAATAGGTCCGAAAGCCTAATCGATATTTTTTGTCGGATACATTAATTCTTTGCGTGGTCCCCATTCCATTTCTAGATTTCATTAGGAAGCTCTTCAATTCCTTCAGACCTGCTTTATTTAGGGTTACTGTAACCATGACGATCGATTGAGTTGAATTGAAGTTACGAATCTGTGCAAGTATTTCTCTGTCGCAAACAACTACCGTAGCATCTGTTTAGATAGAATGCCCTTTTGCGAAACCTTCGGCCCCCCTGTCGTACTCTTTCCCCAGATTGCAATCGATTTCCTTTCTATCGCGATATGCTAATGAACAAACACGCCATTCCTCCTTGGCAACTGTAGCCTTTGCTTCTAATTTTGGAAAGTAGGTAGACGACGGAAAAACACCTGGTGTTCAATAGCGTTCCGAAACCGAACGTTTAATCAACGTGCGGTAGGTCTACTTTTTCCAGCAATTACAGCGTCGCCCTGCCACAGCTGAGACTCGAGTGTAAATGGGGCGATCCCAGACGGTGAATCTCAAAAATCGCTTGCCTAAAATGGAAATCGATTTGAGATTGCTTGGTCACGCTTTGTTTAATAACAATTGCCTAAGTTGGCGGTTTTTCATTACCTTTTTCGAATTCTCTTACGTTCTCTATCGTTTTCCCCTCAATAATGTTCAATTGCGTTCATTCTCTGTATTCCCGCTCTTCGTTCCGCAGGGAGGATTTTATCTGTTGCTGGTTGGCGCCATTTTCGTTTTTGCCACTGCGGGTGTGCTGTGTGTCTCCCCCGTCCTCGGCCTAGAAAGAGTCACATATTTTCGGCACCTCTTCTGCTTTACCCCCAAACAAGCCCATAAGAGGAAAAGATTAATTTTCTACAGTGCGATGTTTACCTGCGCCTAATTGCAGTCCGCTCAGCTTCATAAAACGTTGCAATCAGGCAAGCCTTCAATTATACGCACGTAGCAATTAGCTCTTGAGCTGATGTGATTCATTCAGGATCAAATCCGAAGCCTTTAATAACGGTGAAACAGATTACCACTTTATCAAAATCAGTTGTTATCATTCCTTTTTTTGTTCTTTTATTCGCCGTTTCTTATGTGGAACTGAGAGACTGATAGAATGATATTCGTCTACCGTATGAGTTTGCTCAAAAGCCGCTAAAAAAAGTTTTAATTTCAAAGTTTCAAAGATTTCAATATAATTGATTTGTTATTCTGGGGTGATATTGTCCCATGACAATCTGTCTTTCACAATCCTTTCGCATTCAACAGATGGCGAGCTGTTGCATGGATGCACCGTACCCAGAGGCCCTGAGTGTCGAAGGCTGTCGATGGAGGGCCGTCTTGTTTCTGGGTGGTCTTCCCTCCGTCTCTGCCGTCTGTGTTTTCCCCACACCCTCCTCTGCTAGTGTGCTATCTCTACTATTTCGGCGGCCAACAAGCGATACGAAGCCCTCTGCGCACTCCTCTCTACGTGCACTCTCTTACCCCATGACCCATCGTCGCGCGCAATTTGGCGGCCCACCCACGATCCTCGCGATGCGTCTACCGCTTCCCCCCCCCAGACTGTGGGTACTGGTCAGCACAGGCCTCTCTCAGCTGCTCCGCCGTGTTTGTGGTCGGAACGGCCGATAGACGCCGCAAGACTCCTCGGATAAGAGACCACCCATGTAGTCAGAGCGGCCGATTGCCATCGATTTTCCATCACTTGGCCCTGATCCTCTGCCAAATTGTGTTTTTGAGGTGGAAAGTTCCGCCAGCTAAGTTCAAACTGAAGTCCACATGTGACATAGAAACCCATACAATCTTCTAGTGTTTAAAAGAATTTTACAAAAAGAAATGAGACAATTAATCAATTTGTAGCGGGTTTAACTCATTCCTATCTTTTGATCCTTGTATTTTTCTTCATCTCTGTTCTCTGGCTAGTAGACTACAAAATATAACAAAACTTTTTCAGATTTTGGGTACCAACATCTATAAAAACGAGTACTAGTAAGAGAAACGCCGGTTTTCCACCCCGGTCGCTACAGGTAACGTCTTATTTACTTCTTATTCCATTTTTTTTTATTTTTAGGCCAGAATAATGGACGGGTCAGAATACGGGTACACCGCCCAGGATGGGCACACTGTTGCAGGACATTTTGCAACAATGAGGGATTATCTAAACGTTGGATTTCCTCACGAACTACAGCCGGAAGATGTTGCAGATCTTATGGCACATGACTTAAGATGTAAGTTACCAAGTGTAATAAGTTTCACTTGAATTTGCTTATTTCAATTTTTATTACAAAACTTTTTGTTTCAGTTGTGGAAGACATACCACCTCCCTTCGACATGTTCCAGTTGAACGGAGTGTACTCAGAAGATCCTAATTGCGTTATGAACGGTAAATTTTAACTTAAAACACGTTTAAAAACTTTTGTTTTAGCTGGTACCACTGGGCCGAGAGAACCTCAGTTCTTAGGACCAACTTATGCCGTTCGCTTGGACACTAATGTAAGTGTCAAAAGTTGTAAAACCTTTTCTTTTATTTTGTTTTAGTATGCGTTGAGTGAAACATATCTTTACTACGGTCATCGGTATAGAATAAAGAGCGGAAGGTTTCCAACACCGGAACAATTCTTCTCAGCAGACTACACTCGGTTCAGGAATTGGATGTATCCCAACCCCAATCGTAAGATTTTACATAAACTTAAGTCATTCAATTGTTTAGTGCTCTTTGCGCCTGAAACCGACGTTGTTCTCCAGAAGATCAGGTTGAACGCCGTGTATCAGGAGAGTAAGCAGCGGTATGCATCTCATCCGGTAAGTTAAAGTTATAAAAGCTATTATATTTTTTTCTAGTTGTTGAAGTTCTGCAGTCGTCTCGAAATGGAAGCAAATGATGAGGTTATCGAAGACATCGATGATGATCTTTTCATTCTCCACTTCCAAGGATGCCATGTCTTCGGATTTCACAAATTTGTCATCCGTATGTTTTAACAAATTTAATTTTATGTGTGATTTAAAGGTAACACCTACCGATGCATCGTGAACATAATGACTGGAAGCAACTATCCTGCTGATGCCTTCAAAGGAGTGTGAGTTTTTAAAGCTTTTTTGAAACATAAATTCTTCTAAACCATAAAATTCAAAATCCCTTAAAAGTCGCTATGCCTGAGCTTTCGTTTGTATTTGTCGTATCTCCGCATTACACGCCGTTTAAAAAAAAGCGATCATTTGAATCAGTTTCATTCCAAAATTTTTCAGGGCCGGTTGGACGCTAGACATTCGCCAGATCTACGTTTACGAAACAGCATTCACCCTTCACCTCTGTGAAACCCTTCTATCTCAGTAAATTAATTTCCATTTTGGTTTTAATTAAATTTTTAGTCCTGAAACAATACCGAAGCAAATCCTTCCGGTTGCGTATCCAATGAGACCAGTTGTGGAATCAGAATCGTCGGGTTCTTCCAACGCCACGAGTAGATCAGACAGATCAAGCGGATCCCAGGAAGACGAGGAAGAACAGGAACAGCAAGAGGAGGGTACTCAATATCCGAAGACTGAAGAGGTAAAATATTTAAAAGTTGAAATTTTAAAACTAAACAGAGGGGAAATAGCAAAGTGAAGAAAGAGTCCATCCGGTATCGAAAAAAACCGAAAGACTTGATCCAACATAATAACATACACTCGATTTGGAGGAATTTTGTATTTTGCAAACAAAGTTTCGAAGTCAACCGGTAGCAATGACTGTGTTCGACGAGGCAACACTTTTGGTAGAAAACTTTCGGTCGTTTTTATTTTACACAAAGGATTCAAAAATAGT
>LNBV01021417.1:0-10590 GCA_001513535.1 Oscheius sp. TEL-2014 | reverse complement strand
CATCAGAATGTATTTTCAATCTTTTCATTAGTTTGAAGCGGGTTTTCTGGGTACCAGCTACTGAACCGTTCATTCAGTGTCGAATGTCATTGAAAGCAAAAGCTTAAAACGTGAAAACTTTTAAAACATAGACTTTTGCTGCCGAGGTTAGACAATAACAAAATCCCAGTAAAATGGATCGCATCTGGAAGCAATTGCTAACTTTACTCCATGAGCTGTTGAGTGTTCGAAAACAGGGTTTGTTTTTGTAATAATATAGGTTTCAAATCAATAGAAGCGGCTTTTTAATGGTGTACATGAAATGTGAAGTTGTTCCGACAACTGTAATGAAAATGTGAAACTTGAAACATTTGACTTGAAGAGTATGCCTTGAAGAAAAAAGCTTGTAGTCATAGTTTTTTGTACTGATGTTTGTATAACAGTTAAGTGCGATAAATGAATGTGCTCAACGGAGATTGCGTGTTCCAATAACACTACACACAATACACTTTTAAACGACAAGCAGAAGAATGTATGTCTGATATAACCGCCCACAAACGTAATAGAACTCGGCTCATAGGCCAAATAAAGTTTATGAAACTTTGGTACATCTTTGAAAGAGTCTTGTTAGTTTGGAAAAACAAGAACGAGATGTTAGAATTTTTTTCTGCCATATATTTATCTGTTTTTGTTGGGGATCGATATATCACAGGGTTAAGTGGTTTGGTGCAGCTGGTCATAATGTATCAAATGGACGAATTGGCGACTTCCGGACGATATTCTCGGGCGCTGTGACATGAATAGCGGCGAGCCTTCCAAAACATGAATAGTTGAGGCTGGGCCACGCGAGACGGCCCACAAAACAAAACGTTTGGACGAGTAGCAGATGTGTCGGATAAACGTCTTTTGTCCCTTAGGTTGCCGATCGAAGCTTCGTGTCAGCTGAAAATTGTCACAGTGAAAAAGTGAAACCTTTTTGTATAACAGTTGAGTGCGATAAAAATTAAGATTTGTAGTTTCACACAAGTAAGATAAAATTTTGTTTATAAATAAGAAGCTTTAGGAAATGAAACTAATAGTTTTCAACTATCCTTCAAAACATACACAATAAACACTATTGTTTTTAAAACTTCACGATGGGTTTTTTCTTTGACAAGATATTTTTTGAATTCTGAAACATTTTGCAAAGTATGTTGTTTTTATAAAGGTCTTTATTGCAGTTCTTTCTAAATCCAAGATTTTGAAGTCAACTAATTGTTTCATACAAATGTTGTACTTCTTTGGCTACAATTATACACAAGCATATTTTGCTTTATTCGAAAGTTTACTAGAGTTTTCAATTTCATGTATGCAAAATTTGAAACTAAATCCGTTAGGATTTAGCATTGAAACTGAAATGAAATATAGATTACGCGTGGAAACATGTCTTGAATCGTGAGTTGTGCTCTCTTTGTAGGGAAACAGCGGAAATTCTTATAACTAAATTGTTTTTGCGAATTTAGTTTTGGAACAAAATTGTTATTTTAGTTAAATCAAATGCTTCATTTTCAGTTGTTAGGTTTTACACGTGCTACCTGTTGCTTACCTTCTTGTTCTGATGGAAAATTGTCTTCTTCGTGTATTGTAGGCATAAGTTTTACTAAAAGAAACATAATTGAAGGCTTTTGTTAAACCTTTCGATGCGTTGGCAATGCTAGCCATTTGTTTGCGGGAGGTCTCTCTGGCCAAGTCGACGTCTTGTTCCTCTTGAACTGAAGCCATGAAGCTGCAGGAGTTGAGCAGCTCCCCTCGACTGTATTGCCTCGGGGAGCTTGGCCCAACCTGCGAAGTGATCACACTCGTCTCTGCAACTCCACTTTTCATCGCGAGAGTCGGGCGCTAACGGAATAATGAAGCGTTATTCCCCCGGGCGGGTCCTGATTGTGTGAAATTAATCTCCAGGGGGTCCGTTACCTTGACGATGCGACAAAATACACACACGTAGTGGTAGGAGGAAGCTTTTATTTTGCTTGGGGAGGTCGAGGTGCGCTTTGAGAGGGCTCACATATGGGGCACATGGCAGTTTGAGCTATCGTTAAACACTACGCCAGCGCATGAAAGCGACAATTGTATGGCGAGAGCCGTTTTTAGGCTGTAATACGATGAATCTGGGAAGAATCGCATACACAGAAGTAAACACATTGTGATTCCGCGCCTATTCTAGGCTGTTAATGTCAAAAGGCAGGTGTAGGCTACACCTGCCAAGTACATTAATTTCAAAGTGTGAACGTCTTTGTCATTTTCATAAAATTCTAGTGTTATTTTCAGATTTGGAGTCAATACAGAGTTTATGAAGAATAATATTTTTTAGATTTGCTTTTGAAATTCTTTTACTTTTCAAAAACTAAGTCAAACACCATAAATCAGTTATAACTGCCAAAAATATATGTTGTTTTAAATAAAGATTTTTCATTAATAAAGGGAGGTAGCGTATTTAGGAAATGAAGCATGTAAGAGCAAACTTTACTTAAAAACATGGAATAGAAACCAAAAGGGCAACTTGTATCAGTCATATCTGTAAAATCGAATTGAATGAAATGATTTCTTCAATGTTATAAAACTGATAAAGAAATGGTACTTTAGTTTCTAGAAAAGCTGACAAAAAGCCTTGATTTCCGAGAAGGGCGAAAATGCACTTAAATTGATAAGTGTACTTCAATTTTGATAAGTAAAAAGTATTCAAAGTCATCGAAGGATTAGCAAACGACAGGTTTTTAACATCTTAGTGTTTTCGTCTGCACATACTTATGTTTCCAGAAATTGTATACTCTAGTGGAAAACAAGAGGTTCTCTACACGCAATGCTGTGATTTCCGCGCCGAGTATGAGGAAAATTCGTTTAACTATTAAAGAGACACACAGGTGCAAAAACTAATCCATTAGGAAGTGGGGGCTCATGAGTCGAGTGTTGGCTGCCAATTTCGCCACGGAAATCTAACGATCGTGAGTTTTGTAGCGGAGCCGGGTCGAAGGCAAATGAACCATGGGGCAAACACTGCATATGGATATTGGAACCTGGGCCACTTCACCAAATTGGCGCCGGCTTCATTGCCCGGGTGAATTCGCAAAGTGCCCCCTCCAATCGACAATGACCATTGTCTACGTGGGTATCTACAAAATTTGTGAGACTACGTATTGAAAGCAAAACAAATCGTAAAGGATCAACGCGTAGCAATAAGTCGTCTGCAATAAGTCGCGGGACTTAAGTTCAGGGATCTTGACATTGCTCTGTCACAATACCTCAACTTTCTCTTTTGGGTGACTAAATCTTAATGTTATAACGAGTGGTATGTTGCTAATAGCAGCTTACCTATATTTTTGTTGTAAAAAGGAATACACAAATGTGCCACCAAAATGGTATTATATCCTTTTTCACCTACTTATGCTGACAAGATAGGCTCAATTCTCAGTTTCTATTTCGATGAAGTTTGCACAGCAAATCCATCATTTACTGTTCAATGGATAGAAAACTGAATAACTTGAAAACACGTTAATTTTGTGAAGATTTCATGTAAATTATTGAAAATCAATAAAAGTTTGTGCCTCGTTTTTGTTGCTACTTCACTACTTTTGCTGAGGAAACTATTTTAAAAACATTTTAAAACGCGGGTGAAGAAACTAGAATTGTTTTCTGGTTAAGCTACATAAAATGAAATTATCTTTTTCCTGAACAAAGTGTTAGAATGTGTTCATTTGTACTGCGAATAAAACAATGTGTCGTGTCGATCTTTTGGCAATACAAGCACTGATATTTCTGATATTTACATTTTCTTTGCGGGACATGCTTTTAAGCTATTGCATGTCAAGTAAAAGCTTGGCTTAAGAGGTACTCATTTCGTCATGAATTGTCACGATTTTGGTCAAATGAATCGCTTGTCAAAACAAAGATTTTTGACGGATTTATAAGATATCATCAATAATACAAGTGTTTGGTTCCAGCTCGGTAAATATTGGATAGAACTTTCGGCTACCCAAACATCAGCTTCAACGATTCTTAAATCCCATGGTGTTGGCCAATAGCTGTTTCTGTGATTCCCCATGTGTTCTGTTCGTAACCTTTCCTCCTAAAAAAGGAAAGTTACGTGCAGTGTCACTGCTTGACATCTGTTGGTCCAGCCGGCGACCAGCTGCGAGTCCATGAACCTGGCGGCTGCTGTGTGTAAGATGCCACAATGAGAATAGCACGCCCCCTCACTTCGCCCACAAAGCCTCCCATTTCATAAGACTCCATATTTCTTCCGTTTTGGAGTGTTTGTAGTTACTTCAGATGATTAGCATTTGAGATGGGTACAATTCAAAAGGTTGTGCGCAATGTTTTCCGTTTGAGACTATTTTGATCACAAACGGGACAAGTTTCGTTTGGTTTGTTAATTGTAGTGTTACGTTTTTTATTTTTGCAGTAGACCCAAATTTTTGTAAATACATACTTTTGTGTTACAATTAAAAAATGTTGGTGCTTCAAAACAATGTTTTTCAACATCTTTGACGCTAAATGTTCGTTCGTGTTTCGTTTTTGAACAACGAACGTTGAACTAAAAAACATTGAGCTTACGTTTTAAGTTTAACGATAAAAAGTTATGTTCTTTGAGGCGCTTCAATTGTCACAAAGGATTCTTTAAATTTACAAAATAATGGGGATCAAAAAGAAAAAAAAACTGGCCTGTGGCGGCGAAGCGACAAATTGTGACCAGATGGTCCTCAATCGTGGAACTCGAGCCGAGTTTGATGTCGGCCATTTCGCAATTTATCCATCTTGTTGTCGTTTATACATATGCTGTTCATCTAATTACCAATCCGCGTTCAGAGATGAGTCGCTCCGAGGATTTCAACCAAGCGCGCTCCTTGGTTGATACGAACATCGAAGAAGCCATCGACAAGATTCTTCCGTAAGCAAATCAACTAATGGAGACTTATTTACACGCACAGATACACTATGGATAAAGAGCTCGAGTTTTCACTGCCGGAAATGGAAGTTATCAACATGGTGGTTTGCGAAAAGATCACAAGGTAGGTTGGGGAAGTGATGTGGGATAATCGGATCAATCTCTCTAAATGGCGGCAACAGATATTTTTTAGTAAACAAAAGAATGACGTGTTTGGTAATTCGCAAATCTGGGATTGGCTTTTAACTGTATAGAAATAGCAAAGTGAGGGAGCCAGCAAATGTTATTGCAAACATCTCTAGAATTATATGACATGTGAAGACGAAGGTGGCCAAAACACGGTTACAGAAATTTGAGTTTGTTCAACCATTGTTATATAACGAGTATTTTAAGTTTCTGTATGAAATTATTGGAAAAAATATATACTTGTTTACTTTATCAACCACATGTTCAGAATTTATACACGTAATCTGGAATAAGCGGATTGTTACCTCCACTCAAAGAAATATTTACAAAACAATCTCAAGCTTGAATATCACTTTACGTTAAAGGAACTATACATAAAAACGACACGGAAGATTTAGTGTTTTGCAAATTTCAATAATGTGGGAGAAGCAAAGAAAGCTACAGGGTTGCCATTTTACAACTGCCCGTTTTCCGGTTCCTCATTTTTCGAAAGTTTTCAGCAATTTCACACACTACCAGGTCCTATAAGTTTTTCGCCTAGTGAACGGCGACATAAATTTAGGTCCAATTAATAACGAACAGACTTCATACGTATTTTTGACGCTAAACATTATTGAAACGTGAAAACTATTACAAACCCTAGTGTTTTTAGGATATCTAAAAGTTTTTGCGCGACCGCAAACCTTCCAAAAACCTAAAAGTTCTTTAAGGAACTCTAATAGAATCGAGAAACATTTAAAGAACAAGCATACAGCAGAACGAGATTTTCATTCCTATCCCAATTTATAAATAGAGCATGTCCCGAGAAATCGGCTGATGTTTTACAATCAAAAAACTGTTTTTGAGACAAATTTGTAACATTTCACATTTCCACTTTTTTCAGCTGTGCATACGATGACAAGAAAGAAGCGTGCAACAAGTGTGCAGAGATGCTGGACAAAATGAAACTCGTGTCAGTTTTTCTTTTGTCATGTTTTCATAACAGTATTTTTAGAAAAGACGGAACCTGGTTGTCCCTCTACAACGAGTGTGTCTACGACGTTTTTAGCCGTCTAAGCAGATGTGCCCGCGAGGCAGAACGAGAGTCTGCATGGAACACCTTGAAAGTCAGTTTTCTTAGCTTTAAGGTAAAATCTCGTTCCCAGGAAATGTACTACGAAATGACATTGTGTGCAAAGAAGGTTTGGAGGGACAAAAACATCCCGGACAGACTTGCCATCTATGTTTGTTTGGCAAAGTTGTGCAAGAGTTATTTGGATGTTGCTGATGAAGATTCAATGAAGGTTTGTTCTCTTGTTAAGATTACTCTTACTAAAAAATATTTTAATATTTTAATGTGAAGAGTTTTGTAATGCAAAAAACACGATGAAGTGCCATCCATTTTTGTTGCATTGTTTAAAAACAAACAAACAAAAAGCAGTTCGGCTTTCCCCCGAACGACTCATTTGGAAAATTGAAAGGGTTTACTTTAAATATGTGTGTCTACAAAAAAAATGCTGCTAAGTACAAAAACACCCCAAAGAGAACAAGAAGACGTTTTAACTCTCAACTCAACCGTTATTCATAGACAATCCGCGGTCTCTCCCAGAATTAGTCAGAAGTTATCAGCCCGGCCCGCAGACCTAATTCCTTGTTATCACATACTGTTGAGTTGAACTTTTGATTTACCATGGACCGAACGCATCAAATCAAAACTTGCAGCCAGGAACTCCAAACTTTGACTCGGTTCATGCGATGGAGGGGGCTCACACTTAAGACTACTCTTTTTCCAGATGTGCGAAACGTATGCCAAAGAGACCAAATTCGGAGGAAAAGGCACCCTGGATGACGATGATTGGAAGGACGCCAACAAGTCCATCGAGCTGATCAAGAAAACGATCGCCGATGCTATTCACGAAAAGGGACTTATAGAAGACTCTGACTAAGCGCTTACGGGACTTTCTCTCTGTGTTCTAGATACTTGTGATCATTTTCTGTGTTCACCGCATTTACAAAAGTAACATAGTCGCCAGAGTAACATAATCAAAGTGTACAAGTGAAATGAAACTTTATGTTCATATCCCTGAGAATCAGATCCGCGTGTCGGTGCCGTCCGCCTGGCTCTCGACTTCAACTTCAGAAAAAGTATTATTTTTATCGGCTAGAGCCAGCTGTTCCCGTTCGTACATCCTTCTCCTGTTCTTTGGCCTGAACAGCAGCACGAACAGAAGGATAAGTAGTAAAACAATTCCTAACCAAGCCAAAAAGGCATCTAAAATAATTTATTAAAATTTGGTTTCAAAAAAAACTCACTTCTCCAAACCAAGACTGCACTGATGTTCGCATTGTCGCTGACACATGTCTGGATGGCCAAAGTGTGAGGATCAGGTTTTTGTGCCAGAAGTGTAGTAACAATTACAAAAATGACGCCTTCGATTTGCCTGGAAGTGGTTGTTCATGGTACGTCACTCTAGTATCAGCAAAGCTTATCGCTCACTGAGGAGCAGGTCCGAGTTGTGTTTTCTGCCCCCAAGGCTTACAGAGTTCAGATCATTTTTCGCAGTGACAAATGGATTATAGGTGAACGCGATTACAGAATGAGGAACTAATGAAAGGCGTGGCCATCAATATCACAAATGACACATGTGACTTTGTCAAAATTTCGAAACAGGAAAAAAACTCGCTGGGAAAGAACATGCCAAGTTTACATACATATATACTTCAGTTGGATTGTTACCATATTTAGAGGTAATCCTTAATTTCATTGATTCTCACAGTTTGAATAAGAATCATTGTAGCGTTGCGTAAATGTTTCTAATTTTGCTATATTGTTTTCCAAGTCTCTTAGAACATTTGTCAGCTGCAGAACTAAGCTTAACTGATTGCCCTCTAAAGCACACATATCAGCGATCTGTCGGTGTGCTATGTAGGCTAGATCATAGCGCTTTTTATGTTGAAAAAGAAGAAAGATTTCTAATCGTGAAAAGACAGTAACGCAAATGACAAGTTAAAAAAAGCCATTGGCAGCTTCATGAGAACTATGCAGTGCGGTCAGATGTATGTCGCTAAGCATTTAGTTACCCAAGCAAAAGAGTTCCTACAGTATACAAAGATTCTAACAGTATATTTTTTATTTTCGTCTTTAAGTTAAGTATATAAGTGTTACAAAGGGAGGCTTCCTTTCGCGTGAATACTAATATGCGTTCTGAATGCATTTAAATCCCTGGGTGCGCGCTTTTCCCTTCTTCGAATAAGCATGACCATCTTTCGATTGGTCATAAAACGGTCACAAATCAATGGTTGCGCGATCTTTATTCTAGTCCAAAAGACAGTCTAGCCATCGTTTCGGATTCGGCCTTCCCCAGAGATTTGTCTAAAAACCTGGCGCCCGTAGACATCCAATCAACGGGATTAAGGCAACTGACCCGATCATAATGATAAGACCCGTGGAAGTGGCTTCAGCCACAGGGTAGGTGGCCTCCACTCCTGCTTCAAGACCGATGGGATAGACAGCGAACCCGAATATTCCGAATAAAATGATCGAAATGACCACCCATGCTGTTTGGCCCTCGTAATCTACAGAAACCGCCAGAGAACAGGCAGCCAAACCCGCAAAACCGAAAGCTGTTTTCATAACCTGAACAAACTATTTTGTGTTTATAAAAAAAAACACTTACAATTTCAAACTTTCCAGTTTGATCAACAATAATTCCACTAATAGCTGCGCCTATAAGACCCGAAAGAATCAAAAGAGATCCCATGCCGCCATTGAATCCAGGCGAGTATCCCTGAAAGTGGATGTTGTTCGCCAAAAAGATGCCGTACCTGAGCACAAAGAGCAGGTTGAAGGTTGTTGTACAATGCGTTGAATGCTCCAACACCACCTCCTAAACCACAGTTCTTTAAAGAGATTTTTCTGTTTAACCTACCCAGTGTCCATGCCAAGGACATGAATCGCCTTGAACGGAAGCATATAATCATTCCTTCCACAAAGCCAGGCTGTTTCACAATTCCTTCTTTAGAGGGTCCTACGGGAGTAGGAGGTTTGCTACTTGTGACGGCAAATGAAAGAATAACTGTTAGGATGGCTCCGACAAGGCAACCTCCAGTCTGGGAAATTGAAGTTAAATTGAAGTTACGGCACATTGTTGAAAACAAGAATGTATTTTTATGGTTTTGACAAAACCCATCTTTAAATCTATGTAACAAACGTTTGTATAGGTGTTCGCATTGTGAAACCCCGTACAAAGCCTTGTCCTTTAAACGTTTCCCTGCACATGGGTTACTTTTAACCTATCTGGTTTTAAAAATGACGTTTGCCGAAAGTGTTACACAAACCGCTTCTTGCTCTGCACCATCCAAATTGTTATTTGGAAACAATGTTAGACTAGTTGTGATCTTTAAGGAACTTTCTCTGCAAGCGTGTCAGCAAAATAAAAAAAGGTTCTATTCAAGGATTGAAAGAAGTTCACAAAACACGCAATGCATCCAAATTGTTTTCGAAAATTGGCGAGCAGATCAAGAAAATACGTTTTCTCAGTTTTAGATTCCCGGCATTTTTTGTGATTTATTCTGTCTGCAGATTTAGTTGCAGCAATGATGCAGAAGTTTGCTTTTTGACCATGCTTCTCTAATCTATCTTATGCATTTCGGACTGATATGCTTTTCCTATTGACTGATATGATATCACAGTTTCCGCATTGCAAAGTATAGAATCCCCGAAACATTTGAACAGTTGAGATCCACTACGTTTTTGGGGTTACGACAGGCCAGATACTCTTGCTACGTGGGCCGTTTAGCTTATCTCGTAAACTACACTGTGTTCTATTCTTTAGCCGCAAGTATTTACGAAAACCCACCAGCCACTGGAAGTTGTAAGGAGTGTGTTCGTTAACGATGGCAGGAGAAAGAGAGTACATGACTGCGATTCCAATAGGATTCGACATACTGGCCAAAGTGTTAGCCAGAGCTCTTTCATTCTCAGGGAACCAGTAGGCTGCCAATTTAGTTGGCAAGAACATGACGAAAGGTTGAGCAAAAGCAGCGATTGTTTGGCCAGTAAATGCCAAAGGGAACCTGAAATTCACATTTCAAATCAAGTGTTCAAAGAACATCGACAGTCATTTTCTTTGGTACATTGCTGAAGTCAAGCAAAAAACTGTGAGATAAGACCATGCAGAGGATATGCCTGACAAGGATGCAATTGATTTTCCCCATAAATGGAAAAAATATTCAGCGATTGTTTGTTAGTTTGTTAAATTGTTCGCCAATGAGGGTTTTGAAACAACAGCCAACTAAGTATTGATCAAAAAGAGCATAAAAAAATCAATGAGCAATGTTCAATTCCACTAAAGTTACAAAACGGTTTTGTTTTTATATTGTTGAAGTCATAACGCTGAAAAATTAATGTAAAAGTTACTAGCCGGGTATTTAATTTCAAATTGAATTGTTTTGATTCGTATTAAATCTCAATTGGATGGTATGTTTTTCTTAAACTATGGGAATTTTATACTCACCTCCATGCT
>LNBV01021207.1:8792-19341 GCA_001513535.1 Oscheius sp. TEL-2014 | reverse complement strand
TGTGTGTGTGTATGTGTGTGTGTTTTCGACTAGAGTTTCAATTTCCTTCAGTTCCTAAATATCAAATCTAAATACAAATTTAGGTGTAGGAGTTCCTATGCTAAATTCAGCAGTAGAAACGATTTCTCGATCGCCTCAGATCTACGTAAAAAATTTACAAAGAAAACAATCATGTTTCTTAATGTGGAGGAAGGGTTTTCATTTTATTTTTTTATAATGTCGAAATCCGTACTTTGAAACTTGAATTTTCGCAGCAACTAAAAATGTTTGCTTGTCTTTATCTTGAATATGGGACCACGTATCGTCAGCGCAAAGACACTTTGATTATACTCCTTACCCATCGACCTTTCCGAAAGTTTAGACACCTGCTACAAAGGGATCTTTACATTGCTACAAAGTGATATGGTTCTTCATTTGCATCTCTTCATTTGCAATGCTATTTCGTTACCTAGAGCATACTTTTTTCCTAAGGCCCTTCAATCATACTTCAGCGTGCTTCGGATTTGAGTGCAATTATTTTGATGTTGATGTTCGAATTCTCCATTTTTACATCAGAATAGTGCGCTAAAAAAGGGAGGGGGGCGCTTTTTGGCCGAAGTAGGATTCGCGAGGAGTACAATAATGCTGGAAATTTCAATCGTGGCAAAATTAAACGTGAAATGCTAATTGCGGAAATACCCCCCTCCGTTTTTGGAGAAAACAAACTTTGGAGTTGTAAGTTGACTATCCCTGAATCAATAGGTGAAATACAAGCTAACCGTTATAACCGGAGTGGTTTCTCTTCTGGTGTGTTCAATCAGTACAAACAAAATTCGTTTCACTCAAAAAGTAGAAAACGGTCGTATCTGACAACAGCCATCAGCGACTCTTTAATCTGAAATTTTCCGTTTTAGATTCGATCAGCTGCTCCTCCGAAGCTCCCTCCTCTCCTGTCGACGGACCTTTGACCAAGGTGATAGCTTGCAGATTCCCAAGATCAAAAGCATATTATAGCGTCATTTCGACCTCAGAATGAATGAGCTTCATAGCAAGCTGAGTGAATTGATGGAGACACGGACTGTGGAGCAGTGTGCGCAGAAGATCACCGCTGAGCTGCAGAATCTCCGCAGCCTTGGCGGAGATTCTCTTGGTGTGCCTTGCCTCCGGGTAACTAACTTAATCAATTCTAAATCTGCTCTTTTCAAGGCGCTGGTGGCTGACAGTTTTGTCAGGTTCGAGGCCGCGCGGATCATCGGTTTCACGTCGAGGCCCGTGTTCGTAGTGACTTCCTCAGCCCGCGCCATCGTCGACGGCGTGATCCCCTGTAATCTGGCCGACGCTGCGGAGAAGCAGCGACTTCTGCTGCTCTTGGCCGACCCTTCGGCCATCGAGCTGACGAAGAAGATTGAGGAGATTGGGGTGATTTTAGGGAATTGTCTGACACAGGCGAATGTTGAGGTGGATTTGATGGAGGATGAGCTATGGAGGTACTACAACCGGGTCAGCTTTTTCCGACAGCGTAGCCTGAGCCGTCTCATCGAGCAGCTGCAGGACAACAGGACCACCGTAGCCCAGTTCAAGAGGGTAAATCCTCCGCTAAACCAATGAAAACTACTAATTCAGGACCTCGTCCGGCTTGCCAGGACTGTCGATGAAGAGGAAATTCTCATACATGGCCAGACCATTCAGCAGATGGAGGAGCAGCGACGCAACGCCTGAATCTACGCCTCCATCTTCATATTAATCGTCTAGTGTGTTAATTATTTTCGAAATAAATGTTTGTTATGAAAAAGTTTTTGAAATTGAAAAACAAAGAGAAAATTTCCTTAGCTTTTCAAAACATTATAGTAGGTGTATTTGGTTGTACAGTTACATAAAACCATTTTAGTCACGGAAGTCTCATAAGTAATGTAACAAGTTCACAGTTTCGTAAAGCACATTTGCTTTACTCATGTGTGTTTGTATGTGTGTGTGTGTATTTGTATCCTAACCAAGTCAGTGTAAGCTCTCTCTCCTCTTTCAGGGCACGTAACAATTCATGTAACAACAACAGAAACAAAAAGGACTGTAACAACGGAGACGATTAGAACTTGACAACTTTGACCTTCTTCTTCTGTTCCTTCACCTCGGCGACCGGAGCCTCCAAGTCGTAGTCCTCGTCCGCGCGGCTCATGGCAGTCATCGTGCGAGCAACAACCTCTGAAAATGGAATATTTACTCGAAACTCTATTGAATAGCCTACTTTTCTCCTCAACACCCTTCTGCTTCAACGCGAGTTCGGGGCAGTCACGCTTCAGATGCTTCTGTGATCCACAGACGTTACAGCAACCCCCTGAGGAAATAAGAAGAAGTCTTGGAAGGAAAAGTACCGTCGGGGTAGATGCCATTGGTGTTTTGGCCACAGTCGCGGGAGAGATGTCCTTGTTCATTGCACACGAAGCAAGTGGCGAAGGGGAATCCTGGAAAAACAGTTTTCGCGTCAGGACAAGGTTAAACGGAATATGTGAGTTTAGCAGCGTTCCAGCAAAGTGCATACTGTAATTTTTATCGAGCCGTGTTTGGTGAACAAAAGGAATCAGGCGTCAACAGAAATGGTGCCATTTTGATCCCTTACTGACACCCGGCTGGTAGAAATTGTCATTTCGGTCGTTTTCTGACACTCGACTTGCAGGCAATACTCCATTTTGGTCCTCGTTGACACCGGGCTTGTAGGAGTCACGATACACCACCACAGAACTCGGTTATTGCACAAACTTAGCTCAAATGATTATTTTCGCCCACCTTTGACGTGTTTACGAGGGCAGGCGTAGATGTTGTGTTCTCCAGAGCCGCACTTGAAGCAGATTCCACTGGCGATGGCGGCCGAGTCTTCGGATTCCTTCTCTGGACAATCGGACATCTGGTGACCAGACTTTCGACAATTGAAGCAGAACTTGTTGCTAAACTTTGTATGTTAATGCCCAAAACATAAACTTACGATAGTTTCTGTTCCTGGCGGTTGAGACGGCGGCGCTCGCGATTCCTCCACTTGTGAAGGATCTCGCCGACCTGGTGAGGGAACAACAAACGCTTGTTCACCAGCTCATTTATCACTCTCTGAGACAGAAATCAAAGAAATCTCCCGAAACCTTACCTTGACGTCGTCGACAGTGCCTTCCATCTCGACAACCTTAGCCACTCTGTCTTCGGAAGCCTAAAATACGAGGAAATGAGGAAAATCTAAGGCACGAACCATGAATTTTCGTGTGCGACGCCATTGTTGGAAGACGGTGGTCACTTCGACAGCTTCCAGGGCACCAGCGGCGACCTCGGCTGAGAGAATCTCGCGAACCTGGGAACAAATAAGACGAAAATTAGGGGGAATACCTTGAAGGGGACATTGACTTCCTTGACTTTCTCCAGAATTGCCGAATACTTAAATCTCGGATTTTTCGATTCCTTTTCTTTCTCTGAAAAAGTAAGATTGTTATGAATCGGTTGACACAAATAAATCAAAATAATGCATGTATGTACTCCATTATAAGAATTCGACATGTCTCAACATGAGTACTGCTTGGACTTTGAGACATTTAGGGGTCTGAATTACGTTATCATGCTTTAAATTAGAGGTTGGAGTAGATCTAGGGCACTAAATACGGCTATAAGATACAACTGCCTATATTTAGGCGTAAATTATGTACTGAGGACGTCTAGAAACACCAAACATTCGGAAACTTACTCGTCTTCGGCTTCTTCGCCGGACTGCCGCCCTCGGCGTTTCCTCCCTCAGCCTTCCTCTTCCTGTCCTTTTTCGATTTCTTCGAATTTTCAACCTTCTGAATCACACAGTTTAAAAAAATCCACTCGTTTCCTTACCTCTGTGGAATCTACAGGCTGACTTTCAGCGGAAACCTTCGACTGCTCTCCCTCTAGTGCCTTGGCGGCCTTTGCCTTCCTCTTCTTTTCCTTCAAAGTCACCTTTACCTCCTTCTTCTTTTTCAAAGTAGGAGCTGCGGTCTGCTTCGAATCATCCGACGCGGGCTCAACACTGTCAGTTTCCTTCGCCTTCACCTGATAAACGAAATAAAAACCGGCTTATCTGATAGAACTCACTTTCTTTTTAGCCTTTTTCGGTTTCTTTGCCGACTTTTCAGCTACAGGAACTACCCTCTCAACTTCCTGTGGCTTCTTCGTTTGCTTCGGGGTAGTTTTCCCCTCCTTTGACTTTTTCTTCGTTTTCTTTGGCGCCTCCTCCGCCTCCATATCGACCTCCATATCGAATTCCGGCTCCAGACCTTGTTCTTCTACTGCCATTCTGAAAAATAAAATTTTAAAATTATTTCTGCAATTGAAAGAATTAAAAACACAAGAATTTCAATATTTTAATAAAAAAATAAGCCCAGACGTTAAAGGTCTAAGTGAAATTGTCCCGAGACGCCGCAATTGGGCAAATTGCCAAAGTGACGACTGAAGCATTCGTTTCAATTTAAATTATTTAAAGCCAGTTGTTTCCATTTTCAGCAAATTTAAAAACGTTTCCTACTCTCCTTTATAATAAAGGACTGTTATTAAAGGCCCCGGCCCGCTATATATGCACAATTGGTCAATCTATTCCGGTTAATTTCACGTGTAGAACATGTGATTCGTTTGTTAACTCTTTTTTTCTTGTTTGTCATGACAATGTGTTTTATTGATATTTTCTGTTTAGAAATGAGTTCAATGGCTGAGGTTCTTTCTGGCGACTGCCCTTATACCTCCCTGGCCCTCGCCAAGACGCCACCCGCTTCTCCCATCCACCAGAACACTGGTGGTGTGTGCTCCACCTATTCCACTCGTCGTAATTCCGTTACAAAGTTAGTTTTATTGAATAATTTGTGATTTTAAATGTTTTAGTCTCTGTGAATGTCGTTCGCCACTGGAAGAAGAGGCTGTCGGAGCGGTCCGCGAGTTCTCCTTCGCTGTTGAGACCCTTTGCATCTCCGAGATGCTTCCCCGCACCGCTGAACTCCTCTTCCTCAACATCACAACCCTGGAGGGTTCTACCTATTGCGCTGAACTGACAGGTTTCTTTTATTCGTTGCTTTCGATACCTTATGATTCAGGAAAGGGTTGGCGTATTGCCAGTCACCGCCAGGACTGTATGAACGGCGACTTCCGCCAGCTGACCATCCACACTCGGTATTTCGAGTCTCTCTACGAACTCCTTGACACGATCTCCCCGCTCTACCGCGAGAAATTCGGCAGCCGTCTTATTACGAAGCTAAATGATCTGAAGGAAGCTCTGGAGAACGCAGCTTAAAATCCCATTGTATATTCCCCCGCTACGCTCAGAACAATGTTTTACTGGTGCTGTCCGTTCTTGTCATTTTATCATATATTTCACGCAGTCTTATTAGCGTAGGTTGCTATAAATTGTCGAACCATGCTTTCAATATTCGCTTAACTGCGTTTAAACGCGGGAATACCTATGTTTTTCTTTTGTTTGTGTTAATATGTGATATATTTATAGGGTTTACAATGGTCTCCGGACTGTCAAATGCTGCCCTGGCAGCATTTTTAGTTCTTTTTATTGTTCCCGTTGCGGAATCCTCGCTAGCCGCCATGTCCATAGACCTGGGATCTCAGTTTATCAAGGTTTGTCACCTCTCGATTTGATTTTTATTAAGCACATGTTTTTAGGTAGGCTTAGTCAAACCCGGTGTTCCGATGGAGATAGTTTTGAACAAAGAGTCCAGGAGGAAAACGCCAAATCTTTTGGGAATCAGGGGCAAGGACAGGTAAGCTCGTTTCTATTTGTTCCAAGTCATACTTTGACAATTTTTGGAAACATTGGATATTAGTCTGATATTATTGTATCGAATTTGTTGCCTAGTTGGTGGAGACGAGAAATTCAGATAGCATGTTTTATTAGAATTTTCTAGGTTCTTCGGTGACTCGGCCCAGGCTGTGATCACTCGCTACCCTACTGCCATCTACGGCCATCTTTTGGACCTCGTTGCCAAGAATATCGATCACGAGTCTGTTGCGCTGTTCACCAAGAGGTTCCCTCAGCTTAAGGTTGAGAAGAACGGCACGGGTATCATTATTCCCTTCGGGTGAGTTGCTCATAAAATAGTTTTTTATTATTCCAGTTTGGTACTGTTCTTAATCACATTTTTAGGGAAGACAGCTACTCTGTTGAAAGCCTGCTCGCCATGATCCTCGGCAACGCCCGCGACTTTACTGAAACCTACGCCGAGCAGAAAGTCAAGGACGTGGTAATCACGGTCCCCGTCTACTTTACCCATGCTGAACGCGTCGCTATCGAAAAAGCCGCTCAAATGGCGCGTCTCAACCTGCTCCAGGTAATTTCCTTTCTCTTTTTCTGACATTCTTATGAGTTTAGTTGATTAACGACGGTACTGCCGCCGCCTTGAGCTACGGAGTCTTCCGTCGCAAGGAGATCACGGAGAAGCCGCAGAGACTGATGGTCTACGACATGGGAGCCACTAAGACCACTGCCACCATTGTCGAGTACAAACTGGCTAAGGAAAAGTACGGAAAGGAGCCCAAGGTAGGTCATTTTCCTTTGTGTTCTAATTGTTCTCTCTTAGATGACTGTGCTCGGAGTTGGTTACGATCGCACCCTGGGAGGCCTCGAGATCACCCTCCGCATGCAGAACCTCCTCGTGGAAAAGTTCAGGAAGAATTACAAGTGAGTCAATCGATTAAAATCGTGATATTGTCTTATTTCCAGGACCGAGAAGGACATTACCACCAACGTCAGATCCATGGCTAAGCTTTTCAAGGAGGCCGAGAGGGTGAAGCAGGTTCTAAGCGCCAATGTGGACCACTTTGCCCAGATCGAGAGCGTGCACGAGGAGAAGGACATGAAAGTCAAGGTAGGTTCTTATTTCTATTACTTTTAATTGATATATTTCGTTTTAGGTATCCCGTGCCGAGCTGGAATCTCTGATCGCAGACCTCGAAGAGAGGATTAGCGCTCCTGTGGCTCAGGCCCTTTCCGTGGCTGGCCTTAAGCTCGACGACGTGGATCAGTTTGTCCTCATGGGAGCGGGTACTCGTGTGCCCAAGGTGCAAGCCGTCTTCCAGAAGGCTATCGCTGGGTTCGATTCAAATGCTAGTTTTTAGTGAAACTATTGATTTAGAAAGGATATTGGACGATTCTTGAACACTGATGAGGCTGCCGCCATGGGAGGTCTTTTCCAAGCTGCCCACCTCAGCAAGGGATTCAAGGTCAAGCCATTCAACGTCGAGGAGCTGGTGCTTTTCCCAGTACAGGTTTGTCCATTTTTAAAGGACGATTATCAAAATCGATGAAATAGTATGGCTCCGTATTTGTTAGTTTTTGCCAATCATGAGAAACTTTTCGGCATAGGGGTGGACCAGTTGCTAAATACAATAACCAGAGTTTTTGGTAAGTGTCCGTAAGCGGTCAAAACTCCACTTTTCCATTTGCCGCGGTTCTAATTGCCACGACTTTCGGCAGTTTAACCCACATTTTATCAATATCTCGATTTCAGGTCAACTTTGTCAGCAAACAGACCCAGGAGGACGGTTCCGTTGTGGAGAAGCCGATCACCAGACAAGTCTTCCAGAAAATGACCTACTACCCCTCCAACACCAAGGTTTTTTACAGTTTTTATTTTTAAACATCATATTTCAGAGCATTTCTTTCACTTCCTTCATGGATGACTTTGACTTCGAGGTCAACTACGGAGATCTGGAGCACCTGAAGCCCAACCACAACAGGTTTTTCTTCATCTTAATGCTTTCATCTCTTGATTTCAGTAACTTTGGCCATCTTGTTAACAATCTTCTGCGCGTGGATGTGTCCGGATTGAAGAATGCGTTGGCTGAGAAGCACAACGCGGAAGAGACTGAATTCAAGGGAGTCAAGGTTAGGTCTCTAAATTATTTTGAAAACCTTTTTTGTTTCGATCGGTTTGAAACTCGATGAATCTGGAATCGTTCGCTTGACCAAGGCAGAAGCCACCATCCAGAGGAAGAAGAGCGGTGTTGTCGAATGTGAGTCCCATCTGAAATCGTTCTGAATCTCTTTGTTTCAGCCATCACTAGCACTTTGACGGGACTGTTCTCGTCCACCCAGGAGGAGGGAGAACCGACGGATAGTGCTGAGAAGAAAGAGGACGAAGAGAAAGCAGCGGGAGAGGAGGCAGTGAAGCAGGCGGAGGAGGAGGCTCCCAAGGAGTCTTCTGAGGAAATGAAGAAGGAGAGTGAGGAGAAAGAGGCTGAGGAAAAGCCCGCGGCTGAGAATACCACCGAAGCCAACGCAACTGAGACGGAAACGAAGAAGAACGCGACGAAGGAAAAGGTGCCCGAGTTGGTTGTGGTCAAACTCACGCTGGACCAGTCCTACCCTTCGGCCGCCGTTCCTTCCAGTGAACAAGTCTCCGACGCCAAGGAAATGTGAGTAAATTCTTGCTTCAAGGCATATTCTTCGATTTCAGCATTGAGGGCTTTGAACGATCTGAGCGCCTGGCTGCTGAGCGAGCTGTTGCCGAGAACGAACTGGAGGCCTTCGCTTTTGATGTAGTTTCTATACAACTTGCCTTCTTAATTCCATTTTAGGCTACTCTGCTACTCGACGACGAAGAATTCGTTCGTTTCATAAGCGAAGAGGACAAGGAGAAACTCCTGAACGAGGTTTGTTCTATGTGCCTGCGCTTTAAATATGTCGTATAATTTTATCAACCCTTCAACTCAACTTTTCGACTTTCAGGCTACCCGCATTCGTGCCTGGCTCGAGGACGACACCACTCCTGAAACGAAGACCGGAGAGTTCAAGGAGAACCACAAGATCATCGACGACCTGGTCCGCCCCGTTAAGAGACGGCAAAAGGAGGCTTCGGTAAGCCTTTTGTCTCTTTTCTGATGCGTTTTCCCTTTTCAGTCGCGTCCCGCCGCCGTGGCCAACCTCGAGTCCATGATCAACTCCACCTTGGTGTTTGTGAAGATGGGCGGAGACGACGAAAAGTCGCTCTTCCACAAGGTAGTGAACTTCAATTAATGTCTAAATGATTTATTTAGAACGACACCGACGCTTTGGGAAAGAAGTTGGATAAGCTGACCGCATGGCTGGAGGATAAGAAAACGGCACAGGCTGCGAAGAAGGACTACGAGACCCCGGCTCTGACCACCAACGAAGTCGAGGGAAAGGTGCGGCTTTCTGTTGCTCTCGAAACGTTGATTTATTTCAGATCAAGGCCCTGGATCGTGAGCTGAAGAGCTTCATGAAGAAGATGAAGGCGGAGCGGATGGTGAACCTGAACAAGGAGGATTTGGAGAAAGAGAAGGGAGAGACGGCTGAGAACAAGAGCAATAAGGAGACGGGAGAGAAGAAGGAGGAGACAGAGAAGGAGCAGAAGAAGACGGAGGAAAAGTCAGAACTGTGATCGACTAGGGGTACCACTTCGGGATTGTTTATTCTATTTTATCTATTTATTCTGCCTCTGTGAGGTCTGTTGTTGTTCAAAGTTCCCAGCACCAAACCTGTGATTTAGCACTGTTTTAGAATAATAAATTGTCACCGTGGGTCATGTTGAAACAAGGAACAGGTGACAATAAAGGTCAACTTGAGACTTTCCCCGTAAACTACCCAATTACACATTTCCACCCACCAAAAGATTACACATCTCAATAACTCTCACACAACATCAACTCAACAGATTAAACAATCAAAAGATTACCAACAACGAAACAAAGCAAAAATCCTCGTTTTTCGAGTATTTATGTACGTGGATTCACTTCATCCAACTGATATGATCTCGATCTACGGTATTCTTCAAATGTTGGTGGCGACGCACATCTTTTGGCACTGTTTCATCTGACCGTCGTACACATTCAATTCACGAGGAGAAAGGGGCCGACTGTGCTCTCGGTAACCTTGACCAGGAAGACCGCTGTCGTCCCAGGAGAGGTTTCCACACTCCTCCCATTGATGCAGTTGATTTTTCTGTCGGTTTCGAGTTCCACCACGCAGTCACACTTTCCCGTGTTTTTTACAACTATTTTGCACTGAAGTTTAAGAGCTCGGTATACTCCTTGAGTGAGTTCTATAACCTCCGTGATTTTCGTCCTTCGCAGCTGGAATGAATCGAGTTAAAACATTTGTATGCAACCTACTCCAACATTGGAGAGGAAATGCTCAAGAATTCTCCACGCCGAGACAGAAAAACAGCAATTTTGACATTTTGAGAGTGCCACAACCTTTCCGACGGTGTCAATCCAGGTTTCTCCGATATCGAACAAAGTCGGATTGTCGCAGCCACAAGTTTTTTCAATTCCAGCGAGTTTAAGTGAGTATTTAATTCCATTCAATGTTAAAATCCAGGAGAATTCAGTCGTTCGAATCTAAAGTTTAAAGTCCTTGATTATTGAAAAGAAGTCCACCGTCTGCAGCTTCAAATTGCCTTTCACATTCCTTAGGAGTTTAGCCAAACTTGAGAGACTTGCGACCCAGGCTCCCGTCGGCACATTCTTCGGAGCAGTTGACTTCCCTTCAACGGTACCGAACCACGACGCTCTTATCAATTGGAAGAGAAGGTACACAATCAGACCTTAATGTAAA
>LNBV01020907.1:0-13921 GCA_001513535.1 Oscheius sp. TEL-2014 | reverse complement strand
AATTTTTTTTGAAATTCTAAAAACTGGAAACTTTACTAAAGGAACGTTTTGAACTATAATCTCTTTATAAATAATTCGCTATTTTTATTTATTCTAAAGCAAGTTTATGTTGAACATAATTGTATAACTTGTTTTTCGCTGCCATTTTTAATAATTCACCGAAACTTGAGATTTAAAAAAAACTTTTTTTTTCTATATAAGAGTTTTCCATATGTCTCCAATTGTGCCAATAAATTTTGTAGGCATTAGTTACGTAAACTGCAAACTTGATTTTGATTAATGTAGTAACTCTTAGTTCGATTGCAAAAGGTGTCAAGTTAAATTGCGATTCTAGTCACACCTAAAATACCTTTTCTTTCAGGAATCAACCCCGCCGATCTGCGTGGTTCGCGCACCGGAGTGTTCGTTGGATGCTCCGCTTCCGAAACCTCGGGTGCCCTTACCCAGGACCCCGAGACCGTGACCGGCTACACCCTGACTGGCTGCGTCCGCTCTATGTTCTCCAACCGTATCTCATTCACCTTCGATCTGCATGGTCCGTCTTTCTCTGTCGACACGGCCTGCTCCTCTTCCCTGCTCGCCCTTCAGCTGGCTGTTGATGCGATGCGCCAGGTAATTTATACAATATGACTAAACTAATTAACTTCTTTAGGGCCAGTGCGACTCCGCCATCGTTGCTGGAGCTCACCTCACTTTGACTCCTACTGCTGCCCTGCAGTTCTTGCGTCTTGGTATGCTTACCGAGAAGGGAAGCTGCCGTTCCTTCGATGATTCTGGAGACGGTTACTGTCGTACCGAGGGTATTGCCGCCATCTTCCTTCAGCGCAAGAGCAAGGCTAGCCGTATCTACTACCACGTCGTTCATGCCAAGTCCAACACCGACGGTTTGTTTCTGGGGCGGTTCGTTGAACTTCTATTTGTTCAGGATACAAAGAGCAGGGTATCACCTTCCCCTCTGGAGAGCGTCAGGCTCAGCTCCTCGAGGAGGTCTACAGTGAGGCTGGAGTTGACCCCAACAGTGTCTACTACGTCGAGACCCACGGAACTGGAACCAAGGTATTAGATCAAACACTTCCGTTGAAACCAAATTTCTGTTTAGGTTGGAGATCCTCAGGAGGCCAATGCTATCTGTTCCGTCTTCTGCTCCAACAGGGAAGGATCCCTTCTCATCGGATCCGTCAAGTCCAACATGGGACACGCTGAGCCCGCTTCTGGTCTCTGCTCATTGACCAAGGTAACCAAAAATCAAAAGTTTTACTAAAGCTCCTTTTTAGATGTGCCTCTCCGTTTCCCGCGGAACCATCCCTCCCAATCTTCACTACCAGTCTCCCAACCAGTACATCCCCGGACTGACCGACGGTCGTCTGAAGGTCGTTACCGAGCCTACTCCCTTCCCTGGAGGAATCATCGGAGTCAACTCTTTCGGATTCGGAGGATCCAACACTCACGTCATCCTCCGTGCTGCTGACCACGAGGCCCAGCCTCTGGTGGCTGCTCCGTTCCCCAAGCTGTTGACCTACTCCGGACGTACCCAGGAAGCCGTCGCCCACATCTTCGAAACCGTCGAGAACAACACCAACAACAATGACTACCTGCTGGCTCTCTTGGCCAACCAGTCCAACCTCCCGGCTAAGGACACTCCTTTCCGTGGAGCCCTGCTCCTGAACCGCGAGGGTGGACTTGCTCCTCTGAAGGACATTCAGAAGGTTCCCATCACCGAACCTAGGCCGATCTACTTCGTCTACTCTGGAATGGGCTCTCAGTGGCCAGGAATGGCTATCCAGCTCATGAAGATCCCCTTCTTCGACGACTCTCTTCGTCAGTCCAGCAAGGCTCTTGAGGAGTACGGACTTGATGTCTACGCCATGCTGTGCAACGACGACGCTGAACAGTACAAGACCAACACCCTGAACTGCATGTTGGCTATCACAGCCATCCAGATCGCTCTCACTGACACCATGTACCAGCTTGGAGTTGCTCCCGATGGAATCATCGGACATTCCACCGGAGAAATGGGATGCGGTTACGCCGACGGAGGAATCACCCGCGAGCAGACCATGCGTCTCGCTTACCACCGTGGAACCACCATCATGAAGTTCAAGCACATCAAGGGAGCTATGGCTGCCGTCGCCCTTTCCTGGGAGGAATGCAAGGCCCAGTGCCCTGAGGGAGTTGTCCCTGCTTGCCACAACGCTGCTGACTCTGTCACCATCTCTGGATGCAAGGAAGGAGTCGATGCCATGGTCAAGGACCTCACCGACAAGGGAATCTTTGCCAAGGTTTGTTTTCAGTGTTACTTTTAAGAACTGAGTAAATTCAGAACGTCGACTCTTCCGGAATCCCCTTCCATTCGCCTCAGCTTGGAGAGTGCCGTCAGGCTATGTTGGACGCCATGCGTTCCGCTGTGCCCGACCCCAAGCCTCGCTCCTCCAAGTGGATCTCCACCTCCATCCCCGAGGGCGAGTGGGACAGCGATCTGGCCAGCACCTGGTAAGAAAGAAGACATGTTTAGGCTATGTAAATGTGATTTAGCTCTGCTGACTACCACGTCAACAACGCTTGCTCCCCCGTTCTCTTCTACGAAGCTCTCCAGAAGATCCCCGCCAACGCCGTCACAATCGAAATGGCCCCTCACTCCCTCATGCAGGCCGTCCTCCGCCGTGCTCTTCAGAAGACTGTCACCAACGTCGGTCTGATGCACCGTCCCAAGAACCCTACTGAGAACCACGAGCTGGAGACCTTCCTCATGGTACGTTTATAAGATATCGTGGTTTATCATAATGCTTTTTTTCAGTCGATTGGAAAGCTCTACCAGGCTGGAGTCAACATCCGCGTCGAGGAGGTCTACCCCGGTGGTACCTTCCGCGGACTTGTTCCTCGCGAGACCCCCATGATTGGACCCATGTGGAAGTGGGATCACTCCCAGGACTGGCTCACCATCGATGGCCGCCTGATGAACACTGGAGGAGCTGGAGCCATTCCTGCGTCTGCTACCTACAACATCGATCCCTTCGCCGCTGATTCCAAGGAAGCTTACCTCCTGGACCACGTCATCGACGGCCGTGTTCTCTACCCCTTCACCGCCTACATGGTCCTGGCATGGAAGACTCTTGCCAAGCTGAAGGGAGTGGACTTCCAGAAGACTCCTGTGGTCTTCGAGAACATCAACGTCTACTCTGCTACCATCGTCACTAAAGCCAGTAAGTACATGAGTTGTTGCAAAGACAAATTTTGTTATTTCAGTCAAGCTTGATGTTGCTCTCACCCCTGGAAACGGAAACTTTGAGATCATCTCCGACGACCAGGTTGCTGCCTCCGGAAGGATCTACATCCCTGACGAGAACCAGCCCTTCTACTACGGAAAGCTCGAGGACATCCGCACTTCCGAGATCGCTGATCGCATCGAGCTCGACACTGAGGATGCCTACAAGGAGTTCCTCCTCCGTGGTTACGAGTACGGACAGGCTTTCCGTGGAATCTACAAGACCTGCAACTCTGGTGAACGCGGATACCTCTACTGGACTGGAAACTGGGTCACCTTCCTTGACTCCCTTTTGCAGACCGCTCTTCTTGCCGAGAGGTTTGTAAAAATACATGATTCGTTCATTAATTGCAAATTTAGGGCTGACACTCTCCGTCTTCCGACTCGCGTGCGTCACCTGCGCATTGATCCCTCCAAGCACCTTGAGAACGTCACTGAGGTTGATGGAATCCAGGTTGTCGAGCTCCGCAACGACCACTCCACCAACGGATGCATCGCTGGAGGAGTCGAGTGCTGCGACCTCAACTCCCACTCCGTTCAGAGGAGGATGCAGACGTCTGGACAGGTAATTGGCTTATTGTAAATTAATGAGACTTCTGTTTTAGCTGTTCCATGAGAAGATCTACTTCGTCAAGCACTTTGACGACAACTGCTTTGAACAGTTCGAGAAGGAGCGCACCCTGCTCACCAACTACAAGGAGGCACTCAAGCAGGTTCTTGTTGATGGATTCTCCGTCTGGGACAAGAAGGGACTCCTGGAGAAGCTGAAGAACGGAAGCCAGTTGAAGACTGTTCTGGCTGCTCTGAAGGCTGAGATTACGGAACGTGTTTCCGAGGAGCAGATCAAGCGCTTCCGAGAAGACTCCAAGTGCCCCATCATCCACATCTTCGACGAGGTCTTCCAAATCACTGCTACCCCTGAGGAGCACGAGGAGGCTGTTCTTACCAAGATCAAGAGCGTCAAGACCATGTTCGATACGGATCGTTACTGGAACGCGTCCCTTCTACACGACAGGATTCTGAAGTCTATCCAGGACATTTGCATTGAGAACTCTGCTGGACACAACATCAAGTGCGCCGGAGTGGAGGTCACTTCGACTGATCTCATCAAGCAGCTGGCTGAAGCCAACAACACTCACCCTCTGCTGGAGCTGTCCTACTTTGCCGTCGGACCCAATGTTGATGAGCTGGACGAGAACACCCTTGAGCAGCTGGGAGCCCGCAAGGCAAAGGCCACCTTCGACAACAACTTCCAGGGCCTCAATGACGTTAAGAACATTGATTACCTTCTGGTCGACAAGGTCCTCAGCAGGTAAGAAGCGCAGACAATCTGCTTCTATTAAGTAAATTTTCAGGAAAGCTGATCCCTCCGAGTTCCTCCAAGCCATTAAGAAGATCATGCGTGACGATGGACTGGGAATCCTTGTCGAGATCACCAAGGACTTTGAGATGGCTGTTGCTATCAGCGCCCTGCTGGGCCATGAGATCCACGTCGCCGATGGCCGCAAGTACGGATCTTTCTTCACCCACGAGGAGGTCATTGCTCTTCTGAAGGAGAACGGATTCAAGATCTGTAACTACCAGGTAATCTTAACATTTCAAATATGGCATATAATAATATTTAGCGTGATCCTTCTACCATGTGCACCACCTACCTCTTCCGCAAGACCCCCGATGTTACTCGTGACCCTGTCTTTGTCGATGTCGATGACATCAAGGAGTTCACTTGGATTGAGCCCCTGCAAAAGGTCGTTGAGGACCGTCTGAACGAGCCCGAGAGCAAGACCATCTGGCTTACCAACACCAAGGTCCGCAACAACGGAGTCGTCGGACTTGCCCTCTGCTTCGTCGAGGAGAACCTGAAGGCCAACCGCTTCCGATCCATCGTAGACATGTCCACCGACAAGGCCATCCGTGAAGGACCTGCTGTGCTCCATCTGGAAGACAAGAATGTAAAGGAAATCATCGATCTGGACCTCCATGCCAACAACTACTGCAATGGACACTTCGGATCTATGCGTCACTTGGTCATCAAGGATGGTAAGGCCAAAACATACAACGTGACTAATAAATTATTTTCAGAGGACGCTGCCGTGTACAAGCAGTGCGAGCACGCTTTCATCAACACCAAGACCCGTGGAGATGTCGGATCCCTCACTTGGTTCGAGTCCCCCAACCAGTACTTCGATGCCATTTCCGGAAAGGTAATTTAACCATGAAAAGCGCGTATGAAACCCATTGTTTTAGAAGGAGAGCCACGAGCTGTGCTCTGTCTACTTTGCCGCTGTCAACTTCCGCGACATCATGCTAGCCTATGGTCGTCTGCCCCCTGATGCCATTCCCGGAAACTTCGCTGACCGCGAGTGCCTCCTCGGTATGGAGTTCTCCGGTCGTCTGAAGAACGGAAAGCGTGTCATGGGTATTCTCCCCGCTCAGGTAGTACTTTGAGCAAAATCGTTTTTAGTTGACTGTTTTAGGCTCTGGCTACAACTGTCATCGTGGACAATGACTACTCTTGGGAGGTCCCCGACAAGTGGACTTTGGAAGAGGCCGCCACTGTTCCTGTGGTCTACACCACCGCTTACTACGCCCTGATCCGTCGTGGTCAGCTCAAGAAGAAAGAGAATGTTCTGATCCACGGAGGGGCTGGAGGAGTCGGACAGGCTGCTATTGCCATTGCCCTTTCCTACGGATGCAACGTCTTCACTACTGTTGGATCTAATGAAAAGAAGGAGTACCTCAAGAAGAAGTTCCCTCAGCTGCAGGAACACAACTTTGCCAACTCTCGCTCGGCCGACTTCGAGCTTCACATCCGTCAGCACACCAAGGGACGTGGAGTTAACATCGTTCTCAACTCCCTCGCCAACGAGATGCTCCAGGCTTCCGTGCGTTGTCTCGCCCTCCACGGACGCTTCCTCGAGATCGGAAAGGTTGATCTATCCCAGAACTCTTCCCTCGGAATGGCCAAATTCCTGGACAACGTCTCTGTCCACGGAATCCTTCTCGACTCCATCATGGACCCCACTGTTGGAGATTTCGAAGAGTGGAAGGAGGTTGCCAAGCTCCTGGAGGCCGGAATCAAGAATGGAGTTGTGCAGCCCCTGAACGCCGAGACCTTCCCCGCTGAGAAGGCTGAGGAGGCCTTCCGTTTCATGTCTGCTGGAAAGCACATCGGAAAGGTCGTCATGAAGATCAGAGAGGAGGAACCTGAGAAGGTTTGCCCGCCCTCGGTCATCCGTGTTCGCGCCATCCGTCGTACCCTCTGCCACCCTCAGCACGTCTACCTGATCACCGGAGGACTGGGAGGATTCGGATTGGAGCTTGCCCAGTGGTTGGTCAACCGCGGAGCCCGCAAGATCGTGCTCACCTCTCGCTCTGGAATCCGTACCGGATACCAGGCCCGTTGTGTCCACTTCTGGCGTCGCACCGGAATCAGTGTCATGGTTTCCACCTTGAACATCGCCAAGAGCTCTGATGCCGAGGAGCTCATCCGCCAGTGCAATGAGATGGGACCCGTTGGAGGAGTCTTCCACCTGGCTATGGTCCTCCGTGATTGCCTCTTCGAGAACCAGAACATCCAGAACTTCAAGGACGCCGCAGAGGCCAAGTACGCTGGAACTCTCAACCTCGACAACGCTACCCGCCTGCTCTGCAACAACGACATTCTCCGCTGGTTCGTCGTGTTTTCCTCCATCACCTCTGGACGTGGAAACGCTGGACAGACCAACTACGGATGGTCCAACTCCACCATGGAGCGCATGATCGACCACCGCCGTGCCGACGGATACCCCGGAATGGCCATCCAGTGGGGAGCCATCGGAGACGTCGGAGTCATCTTGGAGAACATGGGAGACAACAACACCGTCGTCGGAGGAACCCTTCCTCAGAGGTAAAAATAAATAGCAAAACTATGATAATGAAATAATTTTCAGGATGCCTTCCTGCCTGTCTTCCCTGGACACCTTCCTCAACTGGAACCACCCCATTGTCTCTTCTTACATCAAGGCCGACATGGGACAGAAGAAGGCTGCTGGAGGCGGAAACCTTCTGCAGACCATTGCCCACATCCTCGGAGTTAACGACGTTTCTCAGCTCAACCCTGACGCCAACCTCGGAGACCTCGGACTCGATTCCCTCATGGGTGTTGAGATCAAGCAGGCTCTCGAGAGGGACTACGATATCGTTCTCTCCATGAAGGACATCAGGACCCTGACCCTGAACAAGCTGCAGCAGTTGGCTGAGAGCGGAGGACAGGCCTCTACTGTCCTGCAGTCGACCGAGCTCGACATGAAGAAGGAGGGAGAACGCGAGTCTGAGAAGAACACTGCCGCCAAGTTGGAGCAGCAGATGAACCAGCTCTTCAAGATGCGCGTCGACGTCAACGACTTGGACCCTGAGGAGCCCATCGTCAAGTGCAACAAGGTCACCGAGGGACAGGCCGTGTTCTTCGTCCACTCCATCGAAGGAATTGCCACTCCCCTGAAAAGAGTCATGAACAAGTGCACCTTCCCCGCCTACTGCTTCCAGGCCACCAGGAACGTGCCTCAGGATTCCATCGAGAATGTCGCCAAGTACTACATCAACGTATGTTTTGCAGAAAAACGAAATAAATTTGACTTTTTTTCAGGAAATGAAGAAGATCCAGCCCGAGGGACCCTACCGTCTGATCGGATATTCCTACGGAGCCTGCATCGGTTTCGAGATGGCCACCATGCTCCAGGAGCAGGAAGGACCCCAGGCTATTGACCGACTCGTCCTCCTTGACGGATCCCACCTGTACATGCAGACCTACCGTAATGTGAGTTGTCATTTTAGCACATTAAGTAAAATGCCATTTTCAGGTCTACCGTATGGCCTTCGGAGTTACCGGAGACACCCTGGTGAACAACCCCCTCTTCGAGTCCGAGATCATGTGCGCCATGACCCTTCGTTTCGCCAACGTTGACTACAAGACCTTCCGTGCCGATCTTCTGAAGCTCACAGGATTCAAGGCCAGGATACAGAAGGTCGTCGACACCGTCATGACCACTGGACTCTTCAACTCCCCCGACACTGTTGCCTTCGCTTGCGAGGCTATGCGTGCCAAGTTCTTGATGGCCGACAAGTAAGATTTTCCACAAAAACGTGTTTAATTACTTCTTTAGGTACAAGCCGGCTAGGAAGTTTAAGGGAGCCATCACCCTCGTCCGTGCTGAGCAGGGAGCCGCCAGGGAAGAGGACGTCGGACAGGACTACGGAATTGGCCAGGTTGGTTTTTAAGACCCTACGCCTTAGCTCAAAGTACACAACCAATTACTAATCTTTCGTTTTAGGTCTGTGACGAGCCCTCCGTGGTCGTCGTCCCTGGAGACCACGACACCTTCGTGCAGGGCAAGAGTTCCGCGAAGACGGTGGCAATCATCAATGAGCTGGTTCTGGGTACGCAGCCAGCCCAACAATAGAGGCCCTCTCACAGCTTTCGGCGATCCGGGTGGTTCGTTGTGTCATGTGACCCCACCCGGTGTGCTTTCCATTAATATCTTTCCACCTGTCATTTTGCGAGTGCCACTACGTGTCTGGGATGTTGCTCCCCTCTCCATGTTCTCCCCTTTGCCATCTCTTCTTAGACCAATTAGCATTTTTCTCTCCGGACTGCTTTCCTCCTATGCATTGGTTGAAAAAACCTGCCCTGTCTTCTCAAATCACTTATAGAATTTAATAATCATATCAAGAGTTTTAGAACATTTTTGTCATTGTCTGTCATTTCCCTTGTAAAAGTAGCCTCCCCCCGAGATTGCCGTTTGCGCGGACGGCTTTCTCTTTTCTCAAGCTTCTTGAGGCTACTTTCATAAGTCCCATTTCACGAGATACATTTGTTCCGTATGACTTGTTGTATTGTCATGGTGGACTCCAGAATAAAGCGGCAAATGTAATGTTACCTTTGTGTTTCGAATTGGGGACAAGGTGGGATTTCCGAACGGGGCGCTTTCCTTAATCCGATCAACTAGACCAGATCTTTCGCGAGTCTGAAAATGTTTTACACGGCAAGACCCAATGTTTCAGGGCGTGGTTTGCGTTGTGGTTTCCTAAGTTTTCTCAATTTGTGCAACTGAATACATTTGTTAAAAAGCGACTCTTTCCAGTTTGCCAAAACAAACCGTATTTTGGTCTAGAGGTCAACCGGTAGTTGCAATTCCTACTGGAATACTGGAGCAGAACCAGTCAGGAAGTAGATTTTACGTCGATGAGTCACGAAATTACAGCCAGCGGACACAGCTTCAAGGTCTAGGGGCGCCGCGAACCCAACCGGTTCACCCGGCGCCTTCTATTATCATGCACTCGGCCGGCTTAATCCTAGCGCTTCTACTGCTCGCTGCCGAAGCTGGACGAGTGCCAAAGGCGGACCGGAAAAGCCTCCAACGAGTGAAGGACCTCATAAACGAAGAAGCAACAAGGTAAGTTCCAAAAGATGCTTTAGTGCACCGTTCCGTGAGCAAGACCTCTTTTTTCACACTTTCGCTTTGTGTTAGAGCTTGTGATTCCAATCGATAGACTATTAGCGATACAATCCACGCCGTCGGGATAAGATCGCTATGTTGCAGGGAGTTCGCCGCTATCCAGAACGATGCGATTGATGTGTTCGCCACGATCCAGCGAAACCCTAATGCAACAAGAAACAAAGTTTGTCGTCATATGAAAAAAACGACAGTGATTTTATTCTAGGATGAATTAACCGTCAACAATCCTGAGGATTACTTTCAAGGAGATGTTGACTTGTCAGAAGCACAAGTTAATCAGATTGAAAAACAATATGAAGAGGGGAAAAGAGAGAAAAGAAAGGTAATTGAGCACCCATTTCGGGCTCATATTCAGTTTTAGTGTTTAGGTAGGACGCACTCCATTGTATAAGTTGTGGGATCGCACGCGGCCTATAAGTTTTGATTTTGCGGAGACAATTCCGCGAAGCACAAGAGCCAAAGTCAGGTAGGTCTGAAAATTTACTAGACCTTAACACTTGAAAGAAACGACTATTGAAAAACGGTGAATGTGATTCATTTTGTGAATATTGAGTTTGACTCAATCCGCGTAAAAAAAAGTCTCTACAAATCTCTGATAGAGCAAAAGACTTCACTTTGTTTTTGATATTTTCACACCGTCTGCTTCAAAAACTGTTCTTTAATTTTTGAAATTTGGTTTGAAATTCAGTATTGAAACTTTCACTCTTACAGTAATCTAGATTACTTAGATTACTCTTAACGTAATCTTACCGAAATCCTGGGCTCCTGCAGCATTCTCTATTTGAAGCTGTCCCTATTGAATCAATTACATTTTCACATTTTGATTCAACAAACAGAGCTGATAGAGCAAATGGAAAAGACTATCTAACCACTTGAACTACAATTAAAAATTATACAAAAAAGCTTATCATAAACGTTTTCCATTACGATTGTTACAACTTAAAAAAACTGTTGTTTAGAGATGCAATGCGTTTGTGGCAACGTAACACATGCGTCCGGTTTGAAGAAGGAGGCCCCAACGTCGATAGACTGGAATTCTTCGACGGTGGGGGATGCTCTTCTTTTGTGGGAATGGTCGGCGGCACACAGGTTTTCAACTGGTCCATTCTCTTTCTAACAACTTTAGGGAATTTCTATCGCAACGCCGGGTTGTGACGTCGTGGGCATTATAAGTCATGAGATTGGTCACGCCCTTGGAATTTTCCACGAACAGGCCAGACCGGATCAGGTAGTTTACCTTAATGGTATGCACGAATATTCATTGAAGGATCGGCACATTGCGATCAATTACAACAACATCCCCATTGGAAGATGGAACAATTTCCAGCCGGTGGGGAGGGGGCAGTCGGAAACTTACGGATTGCCATATGACACAGGTATATAGAAAAAACAAACAAACGACCATTTTGGTGTTCATACATTTGCCATTTATCATGTTACAGATTTAAATTGTAACAACGAACAGTTTGATGTTGCTTATTTAAGAGCCAAAAAACCAAACTTTACTTAAGTGGTCAAAATTGACCTCAAGTTTTCACATCTCATTAATGTTTCATATCGGAGAGTTCAACTAATTTAAGGTTTCATTTTCAGTAATGACATTTCAGGTTCCGTCATGCACTACGGACCTTACGGATTTGCTCACGATCCCTACGTTCCTACAATTCGAACATTAGAAAAGAATCAACAAGCAACTATTGGACAAAGAGCCGGTCCTTCATTTTTAGACTATCAAGCGGTAAAGGCGAATTGCTATCAAGCATAAGTTTTACGTTTAGATTAATGCAGCATATGGGTGTGTTGATCACTGTGCCCCTCTTCCTTGCCGAAGAAACGGCTATCCAAACCCGAACAATTGTTCCCAGTGTCTGTGCCCGGATGGCGTGACCGGACAGTTTTGTACTGAATTACGGTTGTCAAACTCGAGGTGTGGAGGCTTCATCTCCGTAAGAGAATTATAAAGCAAGAAAAAAGTTATTGTTTAGGTTAGTAAGCAAGTACAGTACATTAGCAGTCCTGGACATCCGCAGTATTTTGCAATGAATACTGAATGTTATTGGTTGATACAGGCGCCATCAGGTACGTTAAATCGCAAATTTAATTTTATAAGCTTATGGTATTTGGTTTTGAAAAAAGAGAGACGTCAATCAATTTTAATTTCATTTTAGAGGGTCGCGTTTTTCTGGAATTCGAAGACGTGTTTGAATTCAGATGTGAGGACACTTGTGATAAGTCTTTTGTTGAAGTTAAATACCATAACGACAAACGGTTAACAGGAGCTCGGTAAGCCTGATTGTCTTTCCAAAAACAACTTGTACAGATTCTGCTGTTCTACTATTCCCCGGTCAACATTCATCTCTTTCGACAATGAAATGCTTGTTATGATGAAGGGTTACGGTGGGGGCAGTCGTGGATTCAGAGCAAAGATTTGGTCAGACAAGGATGGAGCATCACCTAGCATAACGGTAGGCATTTTTTTTACTACTTATCACATTTTTTAAGACAACACCTGTCCCTGAACAAGAAAGGTCTGAAGAAAATGAAGTTGAACCGGAAGTTCCAGGATTTATCACTGAAACCACAACTGAGGAGATTCCGGTAGGTTATAGTTCTTAGGAGTTCAAAAGACAATTTCAGACAACAGCGTTCACTTGGTTTACGATAAGCACAACACCGTCTACTACTACAGCAGAAATTTCGCAAACGACAACCCAGGAGCCGGTCACAACAACCACTTCTACAACAACAGAAGCCCCTACAACATCTGCACCTAAAACCACGCAACCTACTACAACGGAGCATAGTATCTGGAGACCACCTACTATTCCTCCCTCTCCACCGGTTTTGATTCCGTTGACTCCATTGTAAGGCATTTAGTTAAAAAATAATTTCAAAATTAAGGCCTCCTCTGATACCACCAAGTATAGGATTGACTACTCAGTCACCTGATATCATTTCTTCTGGTGCAGGTTAGTTGAACAACAATTTCTTATCAAAGCCCAAACTACTTTAAAAATCATGCTCAATCTTTCAGAATGCGGTTGTACAGCTTGGTCGGAATGGGCAGGTCCTTGTTCCCAAGAATGTGGTGGATGCGGCCATCGCATTAGAACAAGAACGTGTCAAAAGGAGCCATGCAGGTCCAAATCATAAGTTTTCTTGTAAGTTTCAGTTTTCAGGAAAGAGGAAAAACGCCCTTGTAACTTTAACATTTGTCCCACAAACACAAACTTCTTGATTAACAACGGTGAATTCCACATTCTGTGGAGAGGATGCTGCGTGGGACTGTTCAGGTAAATAAATCAGTCACAATAAAATTGAACTTCAATTCAACTTTCAGGGCTGGAAACGAATGTTCAGCTTTGGAGACAAACCAGAACCCATTCTTGAAAATAATCAGCTCCTTGCTTACCATTCAAGATGCCAAGAACAACAGAACGGACAAAGTAGAGAAAATAATGAGAGGAGAACATTAATTTGATGAGATGACTGTTGTAAATATTGTTTATTTATACTTTATATATAAATATAAGTTTAGCATAAGTTCCAGTTTACAAGTTTTTTAAAGAACTTTTCAACTAACCCTAATTGAAGAAGGAAAACTCGAACTCGAATTAGACTTGAAACCCAACTTGTTAGTAAATTTTCCTTTGTTTCGATTTCAACACATTAATATGTTTTTCTTTACAGAATTTCAAACAAATTCTTTAATTGTCACTGATTACTACGTTGTCTAATCTAAAACCCCATTAGCTATCCCTGCGGTGTCGTTATATCCCTCAGTTATAGCTGCTAGCGTTTCAGGAGATCTATGGCTATTGTGTTTATCAACTGAGGAACAATTGTCAGTCGTGTGAGAGTGTTGGTACCTGCGGTGCCGCTGCAGAGCTCTGCTCGACTCCCTCGCCCCGCCCCGCGGCAGACAGTTCATCACACCAATGCTTGCGGCGCTCGTTGTTTTATTCCTTCCTTTTCTGGTAAGTTTTTTTTATTTGTGTATGCTTAATTAAAGTTATGTGATATTCTATTAACTAGTCTCGTAAAACATTTATAACCTTTTTCTTTTTCATAACATACGTTTACAAAGTTATAAGAGGATAATTTGCAATTTTGATACATAACGCAAGCGGGCACTAATCTCAGCGATAGCTTTCACCAATAC
>LNBV01020863.1:0-20061 GCA_001513535.1 Oscheius sp. TEL-2014 | reverse complement strand
CCGGGATCGATCCCCGGCTCGGCCCGATTTTTTATTCTTACATGCTCTCAACCTAATACAAAGCCTACAATATCAAAACAGTTGTTAAACGAAGTGTGATTTTTGAAAATGCTTTGTTTCTGATTTTTGAAACTGTTAAATTTATGTTTTCCAGCTCACCTGACTTTCGAGCTGACGGTCTTGAAGGTCTGCTTCAAATTCTCCGGCCTTAAAGCGGTTGCCGCATTGACTCCATAGTTGTAACCGCTCTTGAAGGTCTCTGTCAGTTGCCTAAACATATAAATTAAGTAAAACCAGTGTATGATTTCTCACTCTCCAGCGCTGGTCTGCTGTAGGAAGTAATCTCTCTGTTTCATCGCTCTCTCCATTTTCGAGTCTCCGTCGCCTGACGAAATCTCAGCTGCGTGCTGCATTTCAAAGATGGTATCCTCGCAGAAGTTGATGAAGGCCTCCAATTTTCCTTGGTCTCCGCCATCATCTTGAAGCACGTTAAACAGGAAGGCGTTCTTGGAGTCACTGAATAATGAATCTATACATAATTTGAAATTTCAACATACCGGATCTGTTGTTTTCCCCACTGCTCCAGCCAGGATTCTTGAATTTCGAAGTAGATCTTTTCCACGCGCTTTGACGATCCCATGATCTCAATTCTACCCAAGAAGGGATCAAAGTACTCCAGAAGAGTTTGAGCCTTCTCGATGATCTTCTCAAGCCTTGGGTCGTTGGTGATATGTTCCTTGAGATTGGTCAACAAGACCGCAAGATTGAAACCGATGTCTCTGGCCGGGTTGTGGAACCTTTCAGTGAACTCCATGTAATCAACCTTTCCGTCGTTGTTCACATCAGTACACATCATGAGGTAAGTGATGTCTTCCACCGTGTACATCTTCTGACTCTCCATTGCCCGTTGGAACTCCTTTGGAGAAATCCATCCGTCTCTGTTGGTATCAAAGTCTTGGAATGCTTGAGAGGTTGTCAGGTCCTTGAGTTTGAGGAACATATCGGAGAACTTGAGGATCTTCTCAACCGATGGCTGGGATTCAACCAAAGCGTCGACCATCTGTTTTCCAATGGGTCCGTTGAGGACATTTCCTTCAAGCATGGAGAGCATCAACACGATCATGTCCTTCTGAAGATTCAGGAATTCTCTGAGCAACTCAAGCTGAGTGGAGTTCTTGTAGAGCTTCTCCATCATGTGCGCGAAGAGGAAGAAGAAACCGTTGATAGCATCCCAAAGACGAGAGTTGGCAAGAGTCATTTGGTTTCCGACACAAGGACCCTAAAGACAAATGTTTGCGAAAACTGCGACAACTTTACCTGGATGCTTTCAGTAAGGGTGTTGAAAACCTGAGAGCAGACTTGAATAGCTCTGAGGAAGTATTCCTTTCCCCCAACGTCAATGACTTCCTAAAGAACTTAAATAAGATGTCTTAGGAAGATTAATTACCTTGCTCGAGTAGTGCCAGTAGAAGTCCATGACTGATTCTTGAAGCCTCAGCAGGTAGTCCACAGTACAATTGATCAGATTGACACTTGTTGTGTGGCCAGGCTGAGCACGAAGATAGTTTTGGAAGTCCAAGTTGTGACCCTCGCATGTTAGTTGAAGGAAACGGAAAAGCGAGCAAGTGAAGTCAGCATCGTTGAGATTTTGGTTGTCTCCAGCTGCTAACTCGGCTCCCATTCCGAGCCCTTCAGCCTTGATCTGACGCTCAAACATTTCAAGGTTGAGCACGGAACATTTGTTCATTAGGCCGGCCATAGAGGTAAAGAAACGGACGTCCTTCTTTTCTTGGAGGTAGTCGATGAGCATCTGAAGGCAAAATGTGCGGGGTTATTAATAAGATGAAAGCTACCTTTTGGATTTCAACATTTCCTCCACTGAGCAGATGTATTCCCAGCTGAAGGGTCTGTTCAACCATCTCATTCGGTTCTCCATTTGACGACGACAAGTACATCAAACACATGATGGCAGCTCCTCGATTAGCCAAAACACCCTGTTCTCCACGGAGAGCCTGGGACTGCTCCTCTTTTTGCTGAAAGTTTATATTTAGTTTTTTTTAGTGGCAACTCACAGCTTGATCGATTTCTCCCTCGTCTCCATCGTCGCCATCTTCTTCCTCAATGTGAATAGACTTGGCCATAACATCGGCAAAGCGAATGTACAAGCCATCTTCATGGATCGGCGCGGCTTGGCTTTCCTCACTGGTTGCAGCACGTTGGAAGCACTGGATCAGTTGACGAAGAGGGTCAGGACAAGTGCTGAAAATGATTATCCTAATTTTGAAATGGCTGTTCTCTTACTTTGTCTCGCTGTTATCAGTTGTTGGAACAATCACTCCATCCTCCACGATTACTTCGATTCGTGGGCCTTCCTCGACCATAACACCTTCCTAAATAAAAAAGTATTAGCGTTTCATTAATTTCGGCTGGCATTAAAACAAGATTTCAACCCAAAACAAACAATGGGTCCAAAGTGTTTCAACAATCTGATTTTTTTACGGCTAACTTACAAAGTATGAAGTCTCACTTTCGTTGTATAACGAAACTTGTCCCAATCTTTTCTGCTTTCAACTACGTTAAACAAAACAAAAAAAACCAATGTTAGGCTAGTTTCACACAAAAGACAATTCCAAAGGAGAAACAAACCGTTGGTTGAATCGGTTGTTTAGGAGGAACCTTAAACAACTGTGTGACTGAGCCTTTCTCATTGTACAAAACGCGCCGAAAACTATTTTGCGTTGTAAATGGAGTGCGTTAATTGTTGAAAATGTTATGAGGCATTCAAAAACATGAAAGTGATTATTGAAAAAGTCAGATGATATAAAGACAAAAAATAAGCAAATTTAACTTACACATAGGTCTGAGATGAGTTTATCCTGTCCAACGTCTTCTTCCTCCAACCACAGCTTTGAAAAAGCTGGGAGGAAGAAGTTGATGCCACGATGCCTGAACTCGATTATCACAAAAGAAAAGGAGAAGTGACCAATAGGAATAGAAAGTAGAAGCAACCCATCACAAAAGCACTTACAACCCCCTAGAAATGGGAAAAATCAAACGTGAGTTGGATATTCTCGTGCGAGGTGGTGCTAGTTAAGAAACCGAATAGGAGGCGACTGATGAAGCTTGAATCTACCTGTTTCGAAAATCTAGCGCCTAAGGGAGCTGAGCAGAGGATGGTTAGTGAACTTATGGGTATGTAGGATGTTATGGAGCTGCTGCACTCACAGATCCACTTTGTAGAGGTGGGATGCGGTGATGAGGGAGATGGCCATTCTCTTTCGTTGCAGTGTGAGCACCTTCTTCCATTTGTCTTCCTTTTCGTGGCGGTTCGTCATCTGAGGCGGCGAGTTTCAGGCGCCCAACACCTTTCTTTCCGGGAAGGACATGGAAACACACAACAAAGGCACACGAACACAGGGCCATGCGCATGCCGGACGCCGAGCGGTGCGTCCCCACCTTGGTATTCCGTAAAGCGGCACCATCCTGAAGCATGCGACGACTGCTCTCTTCCTTTGCGTCGACACCACCTTCTTCCACGCTTGTGACATTTGCATTTGCGGGTGTTCGGTCTGAACGACACGTGCAGGACACGTGGAAACAGTGAACGGGGAGACAGGAGAGGGAGGAAGGACACACAGTGACACTTACATCAAAGAAGCTGGAGGAGTCGGCGAGACGCCTGCCGTGGTGGTCATACTAATACGTTAGCTACTCGTGGACAGGTTAAGGGACTGCAAACTTACCTTGAACAGCGTCCGATGTCTTCGCTTGTCCTTCATGCGCGTGATCTATACGAAAACAACACTGACACAGACAAACAATAGCACGTTTCACTTAACACCCGACGCAACATAATGCTAATTACTCTCACTAACAGTTTTTAGAACACTTAAACACTTCAAACGGACAACAAAACCTACCGTGTGAAGAATTGCCGAGACTTGACCCATGTTGAAGATTTTCTCAATGACTGCCTCCTGGCTCATCTCATCTTTTCCTCTCATCTGACTCTTTCCGATCTTTTTGTACAAGGAAAGTTGCCAAGCGTTCTTGTCAGTAGGATCGGTCTTTAAAAAAGTTTAAATCAAAAGCAGTTCCCAAATACCTTGACGGGAATGTCCAACAGTCCTTTAATGAACTCTCGGATCTTTTCTTCGGGTTCCTTTTGGATGAACTTGTCTTTGGATTGTTGGACGATGTCGAGTTCCCTAGAATCATGTTAATTACAAAGTACACATAATGACTACCTTCCGCCGAACACATTCAAGCCAACTGGGAGCAGACGTTTCAGGCAAGCGATGACAATGCTGTTGGCGTGTTTGTCTTTCTTTACCTAAATTTAAAGGTTTTATGCACCCTCGTAGATCATTTTTTACAAACTTTGATGTGTTTTAGCTTTGAAAAAAGTTTTACGTTTGAATCGGAGCCAAGAAAAGTTTTTAAGTTTCCTTTTGGGCCTTTTGAATAACCACCAACAAGCGCGAAATGATACAATTTCATTAAGATCACTACGCATATGGAGTAATTATTTTGCGCACGATCCGCCATAATGGAAACCTGCTCACAATTGTCACTTAAATAGAGAAACTTTAGTTTTGCAACTGTTTGAATAAAGAACTGCAGATTTGCTCAACATCACAGACAACACAACGATAACTTACACTTTTCCCTTTCTCATCCTTGAGTTTATCCTGCACATGTTGTGGTGAAAGCAAATTTCGAAACTTCTTACCTGTCCCTCCCTTCTCTTCTTCTTCCTCTCAGCAATGGCTGCCTTTCCGGTCTTCATCTCTCCGCCTCCAACCATAGCAGCGTCGTCTTCAAACTGTGCCATGTAGTTCAACTCCTCTCTCTGAACAAAGCTTTGCTCTCATTTAGTTAATCAAATCTAACCTTAAAGTGCTGACTCTGGCTCCAAATGCGGAAGATGACCGCCACATTTTCGTAGGCTCCGTCGGTTTCCCAAGACGGTTGTTTGAGCCATTGGGCACGATGAAGATCAGTGTACTTCATAAGAATAGGGAAGAAGGCGTAGGTGTCACGGACAAGGCGGGCATTATCCTAAAGTGTATTTTAGGCTTTCAAAGAAGGTTGTGTTACCTCTGCCACGGTTCCTTCATCTGCATCATCAGGATGAGTTCGCATGTGTTCCTCCTCCTTGAAGGCCTTCTCACTCATACGACGAAGACGTTCAGCAATGGGGAGCATGTACTCCTTCACCGGGTCGCAAGTCACGTTTTGGATGATTTGAACCGCAAAGACTGAAGCACATGTTTATGTTCTTTGTTGGTCTGAACTTACAGTTAACCCTGCAAAGCCAGGGAGCGTTCTCAACGCCGACATGGGTTCGGATCATTTTCAGAAGAGCACAGAATATCCTGTTGATATGCTCCGCCGTGACACTTGTAATTTGTCTATATCGGGTTATTTGAATCAATAGTTGAAAGTGTCATACCCTCGCGTTGACTCCTCCTTCTTTCCCTCCGGGCCCATGGTGAACCAATAAGCCATGTAGGAACAAATCAATGGCAAGTCAACATCGTAGACATTAGGCTGATCAGCGTACATTACACTATTTGCAGCAACCTTAATTGAACTCAATAAAACATATTCGATTGCATACCTGTTCAATGTCAGTCAGCAGCTTGTCAAGGTGGGGAATATGGGTGGAAAGATTCTGAAGCATTTCTTGGACCTGCACTGATTGATCTTGGGTTTTCGCCAGAACAGAGAATTTGTTGTGCTTGTTGTATTCGGGTTCGAGGAAGGCGACTGGGAAGCAGGAGGCAAAGGCCGAGATGCACTGGCCAAGACCTGGACGATGCCTAAAAATGGACATTAGAGTGGTTCATGGGCTTTGACAGTTGTCTGAACAATATGTTTAATTCGAACACGACATTTTAGTTTGGGCATTGAAGCAATAACCCCTTTCGCTCCTAACCGCAAATCGCTTTTAGGTTTGGGAGTCATTGAGTCAGTTGCAAAAATGACCAAAATTTGCATTATTTATAGCTACTTACTTATCAGTTTCGTAACCGATGCTCTTTCTCTGAGCTGCCGTAGAAGCCAGTCCTGTCACCATGTACAGTGAATCCAAGATCTTGTAGCAAGCCGCTTGAATGTCATCAACTGAGCCTTAGTTAGTTATGAATATCTTATAAACCCACGAAGTAGATCTGTTCCGAAGTGGTTCCTAGCCAAATGATTAAACATTGTTGTCAACACTGGGATGATCATCTGATTAGCAAACTCCAAAGAGATCCACGACTTCAGGTTCTGTCCTCGGATGAGAGAGTACTGTCCGTTGTCCTTTAACTCCTTCACGGCTGCGAAGAGATCATCAGCACAGTTGTTGAAGAAAGAGAGCAAGGAAGTGCGCACAATGTCAGAGTTAACTTTGACAAGGGATCTAAAAGGCTTTTGTCATTTGGAAACAAAGAGAACATACCTCAAATCGAGGGCTTGTGTCAAACCTTGGAGGCATTTGACCGTGATCTTGGCTACGCTACCAAAGGCCCTGTTCTTGATACGGAGAAGTGCCGCAAGACGACAGAAGAGGCTGAAATAATGGATTTTTTACCGCATCTTTTGAAAAATTACTTTGCAACCATTTCCTTTTCACGGTTGGAAGCAGTTCCCGTCAGCACAATCGAAGATCCTTCGAGGAAGTAGTTCTTATGGGCGTTGAAGTATGCATAGATCAGAGGCAAGACCACTTTCTCGAAGAACTTGACATCCTGTCCCTCCTTCTTGAACGAATTCCTCCTCGTTAGTTCTTGACTCGGCTTGATGGACTTCATCTTCAGACTGGCTTGTTCCAGATACATAATCAGTTTCTCCAGAAGGTTATAGGCAAAGCGTTTTTCAACAGAAGCTCGCTCTCCTTCACTCTTCATCCTTTCAACCTGACTTCCTTCCAGAGGGCTGCTGACTTTGTAACCATGGTATTGAAGGAATTTCAAGATTTCCATAGCACGGAATCTGTCTTTTCTCCTCTCAAAGTCAGTCAGAAGATCCCAAGGAACCATGGGAATTGGCATGAAACCTCCCTTAGTGTTAAGGTCGTTGAAGACTCTTCTAGCCCAAATGAGATGTGAGTGCTCTGCCATCTTTTCTCCAGCTGTCATCATGTCCTTCTCAAGAGTCATGCTTGACAGGTCAATGGGCTTGGGAGCAAAGTTCTGGATGGAGTTGCCAGAAGACGTGTGTGCAGAAGCAGCTCGGTCAGCTGCGTCCCGATCGGCTATCTCGAATGAGTAGCCCCAAGCCTTCAAAGCTTTTAGGCATTCGGCACAACGCTCCTTGTAGAATGTTTTCTCCTAAATTATAAAATTGAATGGAAAACTTTCATAGAAACATACGAAGTCACGGAGCATGCTGAACGGCTTCAAACGAGGGTGAGTGAACGTCTGGCGGGAGTAGAGGTCTCCGTAAACCCAGCCCTTCTCTAGCTGAAATACCAAAATTAGATATGAGAAGTGTGTTTGTAAAATTAAAAGCAAACAAAAAGCTGAATACTAACTTTTCTCGAAGCCCAAGAGTCATGGAAGTGCTCTGCAAACGCATCCGTCATGTTCTGAAGATTTCTCTCCAAATCCACCGAAGACACATCGACAGTTCGTGGCACCCAGGTGCCTTCTTCTTGAGATTCCTTCACTTTTGTGACATCTTCTCCAATACTGGTCAATGTGTAGTCAGGTGAAATAGCTGATCCGATTGCTGTCAAGCAAGGCAGTGCCTTTCCAAAGAGGTCTGGATCGTAAGGTCTGCTTCCCAGGGAGTCGAAGATGGCGTAGAACAGAAGCATAGACAGCTGTTTCTCCTTCTCACCAGCCACTCCGTACTGGTTTCCAGAACCGTAGTACTTTCCGCATCTTTCGTAGTGCAGTGTCATTAGCTAAATACCAGTTCAGGTGATCAGTTATGACGTAACTCACCCTCAAAGGAACTAGGACGTTCATGTCACTCATCTGCTGAATGTCCACGATGACCTTTCTCAACAGCTTGATCATCATTGCCGGTGGCAACTCCCTTGTGATGGCAACCAGGAAGTCAGATACAGCTTCCCGCTGATTCTTGGTTAGTGACTTGAGCCTGTTCATACGGTACACCTGAAATTCACATATTGAAACAAAGTTAAAATGAAAATAGCCGTTGTTACCAAAATGAATTTCAAAACTTACAGTGTGCAAAGTGGCATCGAGAAGAGCTGAGTGATGTTCGGCATCAGCAAAGTAGTGAGAATGAGCTGTCAGCAAAGGAAGCACTGCATTGCACAGATATCTGTTCAGAGCCAACGCTGTGTCCGATTCCAGAGCACGAGGCTGAAACAAAACATACATTTGTTGAGGGATGACCCATACCGAATCCATCATTGTAGCCGCTCTCAGATCGGGAAGGAAACTTTGTTCGAGGAAGTGGAAGAGCATGTCTTGTTGATCAATTCCATAGACTCTGTCCAAGAACAAGAGAACTGATCCCTTGTGATTTGGAAGGAGACCAGGTAGTGGGCCGGTGTCTAAATAAGCCTTCTTCAAAAAACATGCGACTTGCTAAGGCTCTTTTATTGTTTCAAGGTTTCTTATAGGTTTGAGTATTTTTGAGAATTCATTTGTAACTTTCAAACTAGAGCAATAACGCAAAAATCCTGCATCAATATCACGTTGTCAGTAGGGAGTTCGAAACGTTTTTTAAGCGTGACTAACGCAGATTTAGAAAACTATCAGAATCGGATCAATATGTTCTAGTGGTCTTCGGAAATCACCAAATTTAGTGAACACCCCTTTTTATGACGCCCTCTATTTCTAAATTAAAACTGCAAACATATGAAGGTTTCTGATGTTTTGAAACAAATCGAAAAAGTTAGCATTTGTGTAACTTAAAAGTTGATTTAGTTATTTTATGAACAAAATGAACTAAAGTCAAAAGTTAATCGATGAACTAAAGTTGAAACCTAATGAAACTATAATCGAGCCTTTGTTAATGGTTGGAAGATTAGGTTTGACAGGACAGTTAGCATCACCGCACTTACTAATTACGTGTCTTCTAAGTGGAGCCGTTTTCTGAGTGACATGTGGCGGAGTCGTGTCCTTCGGAGCAGCAACTTCATGGGTTCCATCAGAGGCGGAAGTATTAACGGAGCCGTACTCGCTGCTGTCGTCTTCGGGTACTTTTGGTAGTCGTGGCTTCTTCGCTGAGGATGACAACTCTGCGGCTGCCGAAACGGCGGCGGCGAATGTGTGAGACGGTGCAATTGCGTGTTGGTGGCTACTTGCAAACGAGCGACGACGAACTATAGACATTTAGTGTTCACACGGAAACGTGAGACAGAAGTTAGGTAAAGAAAGCAAACACACTCGGACTCACCATCAGTCGTAGGGATAGCCAAATTAGGAATGGTGAAACGGAGGCTGAGGATTTGACCAAGGTCATCCAAGGAGATCAAAGAGCGAAGGATGGCTCTGGCTCGGAGGGAGTCTCCTTTTCCAGCCTGGAATTTTAAACTTTGCTTTTTCATGACGATATCTCTGTCAAATTCGAAGATAGCTGTATAATATAGTTTGCCGAAAAGGTGTTGGAAATTGTTTTTTGACACCTACTTGAATGGTCATTGGATCTGGAGCACACTTGGCCAACAGATCCACAAGGGACGAGTAGAAGTCCAAAGTAGCTGCACCAAGATCGATGTAGTCTTCACCCTCGATGTCTTTTGGAGGGTAGCTTGGATTATCTCCCAACAGTCCGGATTTGAAGACCACATGGGGATCTCCTTCTTCCAACGCTCTAATATCTTCGGAAAGAGCGATAGCTTCTTTGAAGGCTGCGAAGAGTCCCTGACCCTCTCCCTTCAAAGCGACTCCAAGACATTCCGGCCTTCTGATCAACAGTCGGATGACCAAGTTGGCGTTCTCTTCCACGTTTTCTCCATTGATCCAGACACAGAAACGGAGGAAGTCGATGTACCTAAAGAGCATGTTTACTTTGCTGTAATGTGCAACATCTCACCTTTCACCCTCTACTGGATCCCATCCGATGTCTGGATAACCCTTGGCGATCAGTTCAGAGTTCGGCTGCTGGCCACATCGTGAGAGGTAGACGGCAACCTTGTCCAATTCCTCTTCCTTCAGGGCAAGAGCAAGTTCATTGTTGTCCATGAAAGACGAGTAAGCCACATCCAATGGTACAGATCCTCTGAAACATAACTATTCCGTTAGTTCCAGTTTTGCTCATACCTGAGGCTAGGCCGAGCCAGCAGCATAGTGGCATGCTCCAGTAGGAAACCAAGATGTTCAAACATTGCCTTCTGGTTTTGCCTAGATGTTCGACAGAAGTAGCACAGGAAGCGAGAACAAGCAACAACCATTTCAGACGAATCCTAAATGTACTACATATTAGTTTGTTTGAGTTTTTCCTTACCTTCAATGGTGTCTTTTCCTTAACTTCATCTCCTTCATGCTCCACTGTTCCTTGCTGAGCTGTCAGAATGTTCATCATAATGGACATGACGTTCTCGTGAACCGAAAGCAGTCTCATGAGATCTGGATGTTGGAAGAAGATTCGATTGTTCATCAGTTTCCAAAGTCCTCGTTTCAGAATGGCTTCTTCAATGTGTTCGAATTGAACAGTGAGTAGCTCTCGAATTTGGGTGAGGTAGACAATGAAGTCGGTCACGTCCATAACGTTTCTCTCATGAAGAACGTAGGTCTTTTCCATGGCGTCACGGAGCTAAAAACAACGATATATGATTTAAAACTACTAGTTCACTGAAATTTTGAAACCTGGTAAATCAAACAAACCTCACGAACTCCTGAATACTGCCTTAGCAACAAATGGAACATCTTTCTGATCAACTCTTGACTCTCAATGAAGTCTCCAGTTGCCCATTCCTTGAGCGTTGAAACGATCATATCCCTGAATTTGGTATTTCTTGTAACAGATTCTGTATGGACATACCTAAAGTTTTCAGTTCCTCGCTTCTGAATCAGATGATCTTCTTGTGGAGGAGGTGGCGGAACAGAAATCAGCAGTCTAGCCAGTGAGTCGACCCAGCTGCCTTCTTCAGCTTCGATCAGAGCCAATTGCTCTTCAGTTTCCCCACTGTCGTTGTTACCGATTCGAGAGACAAGGAGGTCACAGAAGTCACTAAAAGTAGTTTTGGAAACAACTGGGTCACACAGCTTACCGAAGTTGTTGTTGAAGCTGTTCGGCCATTGGACACTGATCATACTCCACTTCGTCGTCAAGAAGATCTTCCTTCTCCTCCTTGACCTTGCACTGAAGCAATCGGAACATCTGCTCTTTCGGTGGGCAACGGAACTCCTTGGTCTTCTTGGCAGCCTCGGCTGGTGGCATGTCAGTTTGTTTAATATCCATGTATCTTCTGCATTGATCTTGTTGGAGTTCTCCGACAAAGCCTTCAGTAAAGGCGACGAGGGACTCAACCCTGTGTCTCAGTTGAATGTCACAGATGTGTTCCAGAATGTTCACAAACTGGATCTTCACTCCTTCAGCCATGGAGATCTCAGTGAGACCCTTTTGCGTTGTGCCTATTTCATACTTCTCATCAAAGGCTGCAGGGTGAATCAGGGTTAGGAGTAGTTCGAGCTCCTGATCTTCGATCAGACCGATGACTAGCAAAGAGTCGAAGAGTTTCAGAAGAGGCTCAAAGTGGTTCAGGTTGTCACCACCAATCAAGTCGCGGCAATTCATCACTGCGTGTTCCGTAGCTGAGGTGAACTCATCCATGACGTGGTTCTTCAGGGCCTTGTAGTTGAATCCAGGTGGCTGGAGCTTCATTTCTTCATCACGGTTGAAGCTGAAAAAGTTTGTTTTTTGTTTTTTGAGACCCGGCACCCTTGCAATACCCCCTTTATACTAATTTAAAACAACTTACTGTGACTTGACAGGTTCGTAGCTCATAACTGACAGCATCGATACGGATTCTCCCATGATCTGAAATCAAGGTTTTGTTTTTTCGGTATATTATTTCTGACCTGTGGGAATCGCGTTTCAGTATCGGGATCAAAAACATTCCTAAGCTCCAGATGAGGTACAAGTGGGATTACGTATTCGTTGCTCATGCTCTGACGTGCGCTCTGATGACACTGTAGATGAAGTGCAATAAGAAGGTCATGGAAACCTTGGCGCAGAGGGCCAGATAAGTCTAAAAAGTTTTCAAATAACCACTGGTTGCTTCAACTTACAGTGGTTCTTGATGGCATACATAATCTGATCCTCGTCCACGTGGCGGCAGAGAATATGGGCGACCTTCTGATTTCCGTGGCTGGCAAGTTTGCAGTACAAGCTCAACGTTTGGCGATGGAAATCGAGCATTTCACTGTTTTCGATCATCTCCAACACATCGAAAGATTGATCTTTCTCAGGAACGTAGACGATCATTATCCTGACTGGGTCATTGCAAAGAACGGACCATCCTGCAATTCAAGGTTTACTTTCAAAAGAAAAGGTTACTTACCTCTTATATCACTGAGTTTTAACGCCGTTGTTCTTAGTGTCTCATTCGGAACCCTTCCCCAGTAAATAGGCTGCAGGGCTTCGACAACGAGACGTGGTGGACAGAAAGGAATCACCGATTTGCAGCAAGACTTGAACATCGCGGCGGACAAGGGGAACGTATACTGAAAAGGTTAATAGGATTTAAAACAAAAGATAAACAAATTACCTTAACTCGTCCTAGCTCAAACTGCAGTACTTCTGTAGCCGTTGGTGTGACGAAGGTAGCAGGAAAGAGCATGGCTCCTGCTTCAAGCCTGAATTTGACACCAGTATCTTGCCCAGCAGCTTGGAAAGAAAGCTCCCCGACGGAGATGTCGATGATGCAGCCGATGAGAGTTCCGGAAACCTGAAAATTTACTTTGGTGACTAAAAGAGAGAGAGAGAGAGAGATACATGAGAGAACATTACAAACCTTTGTGTTGCTGACATCTGGAACCCGTGAAAGAAGTTCAGCGGCGTTCATCATGAAGCAGTTACGATTCTCAACACTGAAAAATGTCTTGTTGAAATGCACTAAGAGCAAATACGGCAAAGTAAGGCAAAATGTTAGTAAAACTAAACTATGATTTACCCGTCGTCGTAAAACAACGATCTGAAATCACGGTTTCAAACATATGGCAAAAAGCTAAGGCAAAACTACGAAAACAGAACTACCTGTCAGTGTCGTCAGAAGCTGTTCCAAAGCGACACTTTCTGACTCCCTGTTGATCATCGAACTGATCACTGAAGTAGTGATACTGCGGTGTCACCCATCCGACCCAGACGTTTTGGGGATCTTGGCCAGGGAAGATTCTGATGCCGTAGTAGTACTCATCGACCTTAAATTGTAACGATTTGTGCGTGGTCATTAGACGGCTACCTTGTCTTTGAGTGCCATCAAAGCAACGGCGTCCGATTCCTGGGTACCATCTGGTCCAACTTCTGGAGGCGCTTGTTCAACAACTGTCACATTGGCATCCTTCTTCTTTTTCTTTTGCTTTACTGAAGTTCGGCGCAGTGTCAACTGACGACCAGGTCCGGTAGAGGGCATGTCTCCTGGAGCTGAAAGGTTAACATCATTTGCCTATCATGTTTGCATCATGTGCCTTTCATATTCTAAGAGACATTCACTCTAAGGCGCATTGCTCCATAACTAAGTAGGCTAATATGCTTACCTAAAACATCCTTATGCCCAGAAGGAGTAGCGTCGCTGGGTTCCGAAGTTCCTGCATCGAAGGATCGAGAATTGTTCTTCTTATGTCTGGCTTCCTTTTCTCTAGCCTCCCTGAGTTTAATGATAAATTATATACTTGGAAGTTACGTACTTCTGTTTTCTGTGCTGTGACGTGTCTCGGAATCTGCTGAGCAGACCTCCCTTTTTAGCGGGTTTGTCTCTCTCCGACATTTCTCGCAGGTGTTCCTCCGTGGTCAATCTGTCCTCATGGGACATATCAGTCATGGACTCCCTGAACCAACGGTCATCTGGTAAATGACATGCGCGGTAAAGAATGAGATCGGCCAAACACGACACGAAATTTCAGAAACATTCATGAAAAAGAGTTTTGCACACTCACTACACGACATGCTCGGGGACCTGACAGACGAGATCCAGTTGTCCTTGAGATCGGGTTCGAGTCGCAGCCAGGCGAGGACGCTCTCGTCGCACGAATACATGCCGAAGTTCATCAGGGTGAGCATGCGTCGTCGCTGGCTGAGAGAGACGTTACCCACACTCCGGATTAGATAAAACAACGTGTTACGCAAACCAAAAGGGAAGGACAGCTAGGGGAAGGCGCGGGGAGGGAAGCGAGGAGCGGCGCCGAGAAAGGGTTACCAGAAAATGACACTTTGGTTAAACGCACGCTCTACTTTGCTCATGCCCACCCTCGACATCTAGAAAGCATGAAGTTCACCTGATAGCCGGATGCTCAATTTCATGGTCTCCGTCAAATGAGGTCTGCTTGGATCTGTTTGATCTGCTGGATTTCTCATCGTCCGATTCGTCTTTGGATCCGACTTTGGTCCGGAGAAGAGATTTCTGAACGCCGTGTATTCATCTGGAAGTTAGCTAACCTTGGGTGGTTCCGGCTTGTGGTCGACAAACTCCTTCGGGATTTCAGGTGAGCGGATCTGAGATACAACTGACAAACTCCTTGGTTTGTAGGTGGCTAATTGATCCCGAATAGACTCCTTATCTCTGAAAAAAAAATCTTTCGTTACGAACGCTATTATAATATCGCTTTTCTGGCATAAGCAGTTTGCGACTTTTGGCGTTTTTCCCAGTTTGCGTATAATAAATCGATTGGCGCCAATTATACCTGCTAGAAAAAAGAAGATTGAGCTGAATGTCGGAAATGATTTTGTTTTTGTTATTGATTTGAACACTAACTCAAGTTTGTCTCTCTTTTTGTTCCCGCTTTTGTTTTGATTATTCTTTTTAACTCACTTGTTCTTGATGAACGATTCGTTGCACTTGACTGGAAGGGATAGCCTGAGGAACTCCATTGTAGCCTTCTCCGACGGCCCTCCTTCAGCTTGGGTCATCTTCTGCGTCACCTTGAGACAAGGCGGGCTGTTTCCGGTAGCTGGGATTCTTGAAACTTCCAGTGCTGATCCCTGGCCAATGTCTTCAAATCTGGCCAGCGACTTAGCAAACCACATTGGCATGGAACGGTACATGTTGACACAGAAAGGTTCATAACCTTCTTGCAAACCGCATGTGGTGAAGAATTTCAAAGAGTTGCTGACTTGGCCAAAGTTCAGTCTTCCTCTTTGACCGCTTCCTAGGGTCATTGCTGGGACTAGGCCTTCTCCTGCGATGACATTGTCGAAGGCCATCTCTGAGCCTGAGGGGTCAAGGAGAAGCTCTCCATTCAGGGAGAAACTGATGGTCCGGTCGTTGAGGTCAAGGAAGCAACCGACAATGTCTCCAACCTTCCACTCCTTTCCATAGGTCTCCGGTCCTTGATGCCACTTCCTGCCCAAGTAACCGTCAAAGGCGTAGCTTCTATCATCTTGGCCAAGTTGGATCTCCGGCGTTGATGAAACATCCATCCAACCGATTTTCATGTAGCCAGCCGTCAAGATCTCAAACTCGAAGTACCTGAAACAATAAATATTGTAGTCAATTTGTGTTAATACCATTTTCCGCTGAGAACGGCATAAGTGGCCTCAGCTCTGTATGTCCTGCAAATGTCCTTCCTGGCACGTAACTCCTTCTCAGCAATTTCGTCATGTTCATGAGCAGGGCACTCGATGAACAGACCAAATAGCTGCAGGGCTCGGATGTTTTCAGCTGCTGCTTCTCGGTTGGCATCCTTGATTCTGTTGTCAACTTGTTCGTAGGGCACCAGGTGAGGCGACCTCTTCTGGGTGTTGTCGACAAACTGAAAGGAAACGAATGATAATTATTACGAAACGTCTAGATGTTTTGGCACAAGCCGATAAATTGGGTTGAAAAAGTCGTTAAAGCGCAACACAAGCAATAACGCTTTTTTGTTTCGCCGGCGGCTGTCTTTTTTTGCTAAGGTTTTCGTTTAACCAACCTCACTGAGTCCAAACGTCCATCCTCTCTTGATCTTCTCCTTTGCCCAGACATTGTGAGTGTTCTTTGCCAACGCATCCATGAGCAAAGTCAGATTGTCAGGTAGTGTTATCTCATGCGTGTCCAGAGGTTGTGGCTTGTAACCGTTTGACTGCTGGAAGTTTGGAGCCAAGCGAACTGGTCTTAGTCGGCAAGGAGGTTCATCAACAATAAGGTGATTTCCAAGAGCCTCGATGGTCTTCATCGTGTCCAAAGCCAGATTGATGTTGTAGGTCTTTTCCGTCTGTGGCAGTTTGTCAAATGAGGTGAGACATGGATGAGTCCTGTTGGTTTCTGATCTTGTTTCTCCGTACCTCCAGCCTAGTTCGATTTTTCTCATGGCCCAAAGCTCGTGCAAGTTTTCAGCAAACTTCATGTGAATCTCCATAGCCTTGTTGTGCAGTTGGATGTTTGTTATGTCAACTGGGATAGGAACAAATGGTTCCACCGATGAGAAAATAGTCAAAGGCCCTCCATAGATGCTCTTTGTTAGGTCACCAAAAGAGAGACAGTCGGTGATGTTCAGCTCTCCCTGCACGGCTTCGACAACAGCGGAGAATCCAGATGGTGGTCCATACCTCAGGCGACCTTGGTCACCACCGAAGATAAATCGACAACTGATCTTGGCACTGAGTGACATCACTGGGAAGAAGTAGCCATCAGTGTTAAAATGATGGTATCCGCCAGCGACATCTCTTCCATTCAGTGTGAACCTGAGCAAACTTTAAAGCAGAAAGTAGGATCAACTACCTGATTTCGGGAATGGTCAAATCCAAGTAGCAACCAACAACGTCTCCCTTTTGAAGTCGACGAGCTCCGCATGTTCGGGCTCTCCCAGCAAAGTACATGTACTTTCCATCAAAACCATAGGAGTAGAAGTCATCCCCAACTCCATTGCAGCCCCACCTGAAACGATAAATGAGTGTTAAAGTCGTGAAAATCAAAACTTACTTATCTCCTGAACCTGGGAACGGCTTGAAGCCTACACTGTTAGCCCATCCAATTCTGAGATAAGGAATCTCCTTTGTCATCTTCTCCACGTGCTCAACTTCAGCTTCAAAGTACCATTTCCGGAACAGGGAGGAACCGTCAACCACTCCAACCATAACGTTTGGCATCATGCTGTAAATCAAAGATAAGAAAATGGGAACAATTATGGAAGTATTTCAAGGCGTAATTTTAATTACCTGCTAACGTGGTCTTTCATAGTCGTCTGCAGAAGAAGGTCCTTTCCTGGCAGAAGGTACTGAGTGATGAGGTTTTGAGAACTCCTGACAGCCATGCTGTTTCCTTCACAAAGGGATGATAGCACATCCAGGACTTTGGAATCCCTTCCGACCTTCTCAAGTAGAGAGATGACAGAACTGATATGACCTTCGTTGATCATGTTCAAGGCTTCTGGGGACTCTGTTAGGACACAGTAGAGCACATCCAAGATTCCTTCAGCAGATTGAGGGTTGCTCAAACGGCCGAAGAGCCAATCCAGTCTGGTCTGAATTCAAAAGATAAAATTGAACACTTTTAAAGATTGTACCTCTGAGGCGAACTGAGCGCAGTTGTAGTGATTTCCTTTGATCATCGCAGCAACCAAGAGGTACAAGTAGGTAGAAATCTCCTCCCACATTACCTGAATGAAACTTGTTTATGGTTAAAAAAGGGGGTTACATGAGTCTGCTCTCCAATAAGACCTGCGAAGTCGGGCAGAGCCTCCATTTGAGAGAACTTGTCGATGGTATCAAGAATCATGTTGAGAACTCCTTCCTCTTGGAAGAGGTCCTGACGCGAACGAAGGGCCCGGAAGCGGTTTTGCTTGTCCTCAAATTCTAAAAACAAAGGTTTGTTTTCCACTAAAAATGTAATTTACCATCGTCTTCCTTTGGCTGCGCGAAGTACTCGATCAGATCTTCCATGAGCTTCAAAACTTCGTTCAAGTCTACCCTCGTCCAGTCTGTTGATTGATTTCCTTCGGTTTGGAGAGCTTCAATTCCCCTACAAGCGTTTGTTTTGAAAAATCGAAAGTTGCTGCTTGTATCGAAAGTTAGAAGATGAATGTCTTAAAGAATAACATGCATTTCACTTACTTGAGGAACCTATTCAGCACCGAACTGCATTTCCTGATGACTCTTGCAGACTTGCTTTCCTCCTCCAAAGCCATGAAGAAAGTGTAACAATCGTCCATGTGACCATCTTTCATGGCCACGGCCTTCTTCTCCTCAACCTTTCCCAGTCCCTTCTTTGTGACTTCAGAAGTCTGGTAAGAGAGCCAATGCTGACTCTTTACGTGTTGAATGAAAACATTTGTTTCTCCGTAGCGAATGGTAGCTGTTCCCATTCCTTCCTCCTCTTTCTCGTCCAGCATTTGTTTCCTAGGGTCCTAAAAAGATTTCAATTTTTCCAAATTATTCTGTCGTACCTTGTTCTGGCACATGACGAAAGCTGTCAGATCGAAGTCAGCCTTGTCCTTGTGATATAACTGCACGGCATTTTCTATTACTCCGAGGTACCTTAACAGACCGGTTGTAATCGAAGTTACAGTCACCTCACCTGCCACTAGTGATATGTTTTATCCTAAATACTTGTTCCCATCCAACTAGAGCTCCATGCCATTTCATGCGAATCAATTCTATTCTCCAGAGAGATCGAGCTTGCGACACTGCTGATCCTCCTTCGTAGATAACCATACTAGAATTCACGTTTATCGTTGGGTTACGGTAACTCTTACTTATGCTGTGGATGTTCACTCCAATTTTCGGGAATAGTAAGGCATTCGTCGTTTCCATGGAACAATCGGAGCACATCGTTTCCAAACAAGAATCCTGAACAAATTGTAAAATTCACAATGTTATTTTTTGGTCCTTACCCATATTTCGTGTTCTCATACTGCCAGAGCCAACTGATTGGATGTTCCACAAAGTCTGATGGAAGGAAGCAATGACCATGTAGCCTTTGTTATAAGTCATGTGCTGAAATCAAAATGCTTTAGGATACAGTAATCTATTACCAAATATCGTTCAGTTGCGACACTGACAAGAATGACGTCATCGCCAACTCGAACCTTCTCTCCTTCTGATCTTTGCTTTGAAGCTGGATGAATTGTCCACCAACAAGCTTCACCTAAACAAACAAACCATAAATTGCGGTTTATGTTATACTACCAGCATTGGTTTCCTGAACTCCGACGTCGAAAGCAAGTTTATCGTTCGAAGAACAGGAGGACAGGCAGGCAAGGTACTGAAACGGTTTTCATTGACGCGAAATGTGAAACGTACCATTTCGCTCATCACGTGTTTTAACTGCACTGCGTGACCGTATAGAAGTGTTTTGTGTCCTCCTGCTCCAGAAGCGGATGTCTGCAACATAATTTGAATAGTCAAATTTAAAATCATTCAGATGTGTTTCAAGTTTTGTAGCTATTGACTTGTTCCTTTGCATTCAAACGTTTTCCTCTGCTCTGAATGTTTTTGCTGAGCTGCCCGAATTTATGTTGATTGATGCTGTATGTTCCACTTACGTGGTCGCTGTCCGCTGACATCATCTCCTGCAGCGCCCTCATCGAAAGGGCGTTGTCGATGTATAACATGCACATGGCGATGTCGGGTGGAACATCCTGTAAACAGTCGCGTCATTAATTACTGCATGACGTCATCACCTTATCGGAAACATTTTCGAGGGTGCACATCCGGTTTCCGAAGCCTTCAGTGCAAAGACAGACTCGTTCAGAGCCAAGCACGCCATCTCGGTTGTGAGAGGCGACACAGGAAAGGCACACGATATCACCCTAAAGCAAATGTTTATTCAATACTAAAACAGATAATCATTGTTTTTTCTACCTTCATAATATATTGGTGGTCCTCATTGAGGTCATGTAGTAAATCGAAATCCATAATTGAAAATTAGATAGAACTAGAAATCTGCATCCGCTAGAAAACGATATTTTTATTTAGAAACCTTATGGATTAAGAGAACAGTGAGGGGAACAGTGA
>LNBV01020829.1:568-11817 GCA_001513535.1 Oscheius sp. TEL-2014 | reverse complement strand
GCCCTAGTGAACCGTACAGCGGTGGAAGGAGTATTTGTACCTTTTCAGCCATTGTAGCCACAATTTTTCATAACCGTATTTGTGAAAACAACCGATTGCGGTGGTTTTTGAGGGCGGTCCATCACGCGATGCGTTGGGAAAGAGGTTTCTGAGAAGACTTATCCTCATATTATACAACTATGTATAGAAAGTATGTAAGACGACATAAAAGTTAAAAATAACGGTTTTTCATCAGGTGTGGGGCCTGCGTTTAAGAACGGCCGCGCTCTGGTTGAAAAATTTGACATTATGGCGCAACAGGTAAGGCATTCGCTTTGCACTCAAAAGGTCTCGGGTTCGAGTCCGTTACCTAGCGATTATTTTGCTTTTCTACAATAAGAGTGATATTTAATTTATTTGTTGCGCAGAACTGTTCATTGGTCTTTTCTTTTATTAGATTTTCTAATCAACTGTATGATATGGAGTTGATATCAGTTCTTTGGTGCCAAAATTGGAAAATTACTCTAGAAATTGAAATATTTAACTAAAATTTTTTGTCCTTATAGCTGAAAATCTATTGAACTGATAACCATGAAAAACAATTTTTTTTGTTGTTGAAATATTTGTTCTTTAGAGCTCCGTAATTTCAATCCCTCAAAATTTTCTGTTTTGAACGGCGAAATCCCAGGAAAATTATCCTATTTTCGACAAAAAACGTGATCAGTGAGCGCTTCCCCTCGAAAATCACTGTTTTCAATGGCTTCCTCTTGGAAACCTTGAATTTTCCACGTTCTAGGAATATCAATCATTGAGCAGGGTTTTTAAGGCACTCGCACGCCACGCGCCGTTCGCTTCTTGTGGTAAAGTGGTTAGTGCAACGGTGCGCCAAGCAGAGGTTGTGAGTTCGGTCCCTCCCGGTACAATTGGTGTGAAAATCGCACAAAAGTTTGAAAACAGGATTTGACGCAATGTTTTCAAGTCGAAACTGTTTTGCCATTGGAGTGTGGGTACATTAGGCAAACTATCCGCTGCGACGGCGGCGGCGACGCTGTTGTTGTTGTTTTCGGGGTATGCGGATGCCTTTAAAAACAAAGACGACAGGCGAGCGCCGTTTATGCATCTGGAATTGATTACGAGCCGCCACGACGAGAAGAGAGGGGAGGAAAGAAAACGGAAAACAGGCATTCCACCTTGGGAATTGGGAATTTTTCCCTCCCTCTCTCCCCAGGGAGGGAATATGGAGTTATTTATGGGGGAAATCGTAAATACCTCTCCACTGAGAACTGACGTGGGAAGAGAACGAAAAGGCCCCGTCGCCATTTCACACGACGCTGCGGATTAGAGGCGAACACAGAAAACGACTCCTTTGCTTTGCAAGCCGCGGTGATTTTAAGTCTTTGTGTGGGAAAATGAAAGAAGGAGGGATTTATTTTAGGAGTTGTACGCATTTTCCCATGTGATTGAAATTGGCGACCATTTGCTTCAAAAAAGTTCTTTGTAAAATATCCAATATGTAATTTCACCATTGTGTATGTAATTTCCAAATCGATGTTGATCTTGCTGTCGGGCTACAGTAAATTGTGCCGGGGTACCCCAATTAACTACAATTATAGAACCACAAAAAGTATTTGGCAATTTCCTTTCTGGAGGACAAATCTCGATTTTTAAAATTATTTTTGAAATTTTGTTCAAAATTTAAAAAATAAATTTGTAATGATATGTTTTTCTTTGTGTACCTCAAAAGTTTGACAAAAACTGCAGGTGGTATATATAATTTAAACGTGCTCAGCTCGTACATTTTCATAATTTGGGTAAAATGTTGGCATGTTACGGTAACCTTTTGGGATCTACAGTAACCCGACAAAAAAAATCAATGCCGTCTAAAACTTGTCACATTATGTCACAAACAACTTTTCGACGACTTCCGGTAAAATTCCGAATTTATACGTCATTTTACAATAAGGCTCCTAGCATTGACTGAGTACCAGTTTAACATCAAACAAGATACATTATAACATCCCATTGATAAAAACGTAGGACATTGCTTGCGTCATAATCGGGTTGCTAAATTTGGTTTTATATACACAGGTTGCCAATTTAACCTAGAGGTATTTATAATGCTAATAATGAGATATTATAAAATTCCACACTTTTCCCGTGAACGAGGTTGTGTGTATCGTTCCGTAATATGCACTATGTGGGTACTAGGTAACTTGCACTACTCAATTATATGAACCCTCTACTTTGTGGAAAACATCAGCATCTGAAGTAGAAATAATGTCAATGGTTTAAAATACGTGTCAGTATTCATTTAAGTTAGTGCAGAAGGCACAATGAAGCGTCGTAACATGTAGCGGAAATCTAGAAAGTCGGTATGTCAACATACAAGCCGAGAGGAGAAACATGTACACACAACAATTACCGTTGACGCATCGAGCATGTGAAAGTCAAAATGAAGGGGTGCGAAGAGGCAAACAACTTCTTCTGCAGAGTTACTCATTCCTGCACTTATTGAGGACAAAGTGCAGTTATATCGCTAACAATCACAGGTTGTTTCAATGCGCACTTGAGAAAAAGAGGTGCTTATTCAGACAATGAAGAGGCGTACATGACGATAATTGTCAAGAACAGAGGAGTCAATCAAGCCCGTCTCAGATAAAGCACGTAAGAGACTGATCTTCTGGATGACCGACATAAAAGGGTACGGAGGAGGGTCAAGGATTAGAAGATTAAGAAGGTGGAGGAAAGTTTGTTAGGTTGGACAACTGTAAATATTCTCTTTAAACAGATTAACTGGACGTCACTACGGACATCCGCTAGTATAGTCACAAATGTCGCCGAACTGTTTGTTGTGTCTTGGCATTTGATGTTAAGGTTGTGAAACATACTGATAGGATGCACTACTGTGTAGTTGACATTTTATAAAGACTGTAAACAGTTTTATCAGGGCGTACAATAATGAAGTCATTTTTACCTAGATACAGTTAAAAAAAATGATGACGTAGAGTTTTCAATGCAAACGTGTGTTGTGAATTCTTACTTTTCTGGCTCTTAAAACCTAATCGTGATATTATAATTAAAGCGGTCACCACAAAATTTTTTCCCCAAGCGGTCACCACAAAACATTTGATGACATGCCTCATATTCGGATGAGCTGCAATATCCAACTTTAAAAAAAAATTTTTTTCAATCATTTTTATGCCAGTTGGTCTTTGATTGCTTCTATGAAAAATGGGGTTTGATGTTAATTTGTATTTGTAGCTATACGTAATTTTTTTTTAAATCTTGAAAAATGGAAAAATGTTGGAAAATATATTACGCTACGGGTCTGAAAACATTAAGGCATCATAAAAACGCCTATATCCAAAAAAACTGTTATTTAACATATTTTTAGTTTTAAATGTCATAACGTGTGCTTTTATTAATGTTCATCTTTCGAAGAACATCAACGTACTCAGGAACAAAACCATTTTCAAAAAAGAAAGATGGCAACAACAATAAGTGCACGTTATTTTGATCAGAATCAAAAATGATACGCCACATATATCCTTTAACACGTACATGTCAGCATTTTACGTGCTATTTAGTTAAAAACAAAACCAGGATGTACCAGAACGGGGTTAAAATTATGCTGAACGAACAAGTTTATGTTGTTTGGGCGGTACCGCCGTGTATCTGCCACAAGCGCCCACTTTCCCGCAACCACGGCCCCGAAATTGCCATCCACTCAAGGTGAATGCAGAGTAAGCGGCTTCTGGTTGTCGTAGGTGTACACATGTTTACGAAGCGGATTTCGATAAGGGAAATGGAACGGCTTCCCACGAGCAAAGGACAGCTAGTTCATCTCTCCCAAAGAAAACATGCCCTTGATGTAAGGAGCTCAAAATAACGTAACATTCTAGTACGCGGCCTGTCGTCCATTGGAAACCATGGTCGATGTGAAAATGACAGGCTACTGAATAGCGGGTAGCCCTTGAAATTTTTCGACACGCGATTTGCACACACATATTTTCGTTTGATTTAATTTGGTTGGCAGGCCGTGGGCGCTTGCAAAATAATACTGAAATCGTGGGCGCACAAAGGTAGCAATTTTCGCGCACTTTATAAAAAAGTTGTATTTGATACCCGCATTGGCAACGAGGTAAATTTAAAATATAACACAGAGCATAAAATTTCAACGCCCATCAAACAAATTAGGTTGGACGACAAACGTATGCATTCGACATGTCTCTATGACAATGAATAACCACATAAAACCCCCTAGTACATGGGTGATGATCACACCACGGAAATTTTGTTCCGCATGTGCTTTGCCCTTTTAAAGTGCAATAGAGCAGATATTTTTATTTAGTTGCATGATGACAAGGGTAATCGTTTGGAACGTTTTTAAATATCTTTCATGGTTCCTGGGATGAGATTATGCCGAGAAGGAGTTTAATGAACATCTTTCTAATTGAAGGGTTTCTCCTACGCCCAATTTCCGGGCGAGTGATGTAACACCCGACGCGTCATTTCCGATGAAGGTAGGTGAAAAGATAAAGTACTTACCAACTAGACTAGTAAACTCCATTAGGCTGGAACACATTACGAGAAAAAACACATCATAAAACCATATCAGAGTTTGAATATATATTAGTTCGTTTTAACATGTTTTGAAACATTAGCAACATTGTTTACCTGCTCGGTCCGTTTTTAATGTTTTATATTGTTAGGGATGAAACCGGAACAACAGCGGTCTCGCTCAACAATGAACACTGAGGAAGTACTTAACACTACGACCAAGTGTTATGATTTTTTTTTTCGAATTTTACTACAACATCTAGCCGTTTCAAAATTTCACGACAAGATCTAGCCGTTTTAATATACACTTAAATTGTATGTTATGTTGTTTTAACATAAATGGTATACTATTGTTTGTTTTACAATGTGACTTTTATTGTGAATAAACATTCGCCTAGAAAATCATGTAGTTTTCTTAATCACCGAAGTGTTTGTTACTTTGAGCTGCACAATCTAATTTGGTGATCTTCTTGGAATGCTTGGTGTCGTGATCACCCAGCGTGAAAATTGAAAGATGTTAGGACTTTGCTCAGATCACCCTAGGTGTCTTGTTTATTGCCCCATGTTTTTGTTTTCTACGCATGAGAAAGAGATGTCTTAGACGCGATTTTTGGTTGGTGAAGAGAGTGAGGCTTTTGGTGTCCAGCAATCCAAAAAACACAGGTGGCTTCTATATACGGAAACTTACGTTTGCTGGAGGAGATGAAATTGTAAACATGGGGCAATGACGGGGGTAGCTTCGGCGGAAAAATTAGTTCGAATGGGAAGATTGTTCTACTAACAAGCCAGCGGATATGTTTCAATAATGAGGGTAACCTGGGTTACCAACAATTTCACTGTGTCATCTTTAATTAAAAACTGTTTGATGCTGCAGAGGATTTGAAAAAGAAACTGCGGGAAATGTTTTCATATGCCGCACTCTGAAGCTTCAACAAATGTTTTGAACGGGATGTTCGGGCACGTGAATTGAAGTGATTGGAGGTTTTCAGTAATTGGGGATTACGACAGTCAATTAACGGAATTTCGCCCCTATAGAGCAAGACACTGAATGAAACAGCAATCAAGAACAATTATAAAATATGGAAAAGTTCAATGATTGCCCTGAAATTGTTGACCTTGGGAGTTTTTCTATAATTAATGAAATTATGGAAATAAGAAAAATAAATTATGGCTCAACACCGCAATTAAATTTCCTACCATATTCGCGTAGAACTGGTGATGATCGTGAGGAATGAAAATTGGAATGAGCCCAAAATTCGCGGATTAACGCATTTCTTAAACAGCGTAATCTTGTTTTCTAAAAGCAAAAGCCACTGTCCAGACAAGGCTCTTTCATCTCAAAAACGAAAATTTGTATGGCTAGACAGTCGGAATTTGCTGCAAAGGGCGTGTTGGCGAGGTAGAAGAGGAACAAAAACGCGGTAAAAACAAATTGAATAAACGGCTAATTGAGAATATTTTTTGTGCTTAATAGTTTGACGAACGTTTACTGAAAGTGACAACACATGACCGTGGGCAGATAAAAGCGCCTAATGAGCACCTTACTTTGCAAGAGCAATGTATCATTAAAGTTCGGCAGACTAGAGAATGAACAGACTAACCTGATAACGGGCTGCAAAAAACCTTATCCTGATTAGTTAAGAATACACCATTACGATTAAATTTAGAATTACCATTTTCCCGTTAATGTCTCATTAAGAGGGCAATATTTGAACCCATCTCATTTTGGTTCCTCTAAACGCAAAATGTGGTGAGCAACAACAACTTGCAGTAAAGCGGAAGAAATTTAATTACGAGGTGTGAAAACACGAACGTCGACGAATTTGTGATGTTTGGAATGCTTTTAGCTTTTTGCGTCAATAGATGTATCAACTTCCTTCCACACGACAGAGCTTGATTTTTCTATGATTCAAGTAACGTTTTAATGGGGCGGTACTTCCTCGTGGTCTAGACAACCACGCATCAACCGTCAAATTGCCAAGCATTTGCAAAGACCGAGGGTTGCATTTTTGATTATCGGATTAACACGTTTTTGATTTACTTGTATTAGTTGTAATCACAGTTGTCGTACATTTTTACAAACCTTTTTACTAACTGATCATTTTTCAATGAAAAAACTTACCTTGTGCACGAGTACGGTGCGCGGCTGCTGCGAGTCAACGACAACCGAGTCGTAGGTGTTCGCGCGAGGCGACAAGGCGGCTTGAGCGTGAGCACCCGTAGTGGCTCTGAAAGTAAACGTTCCAAATGTTGGCGGGTGAATTCGATCGGAAAAACTGCAGATCGACTTTGCAAAAACAACACAATACGCACGTAAGGGAAATAAAATAGAAATCCCGACAAAGGAAGTGGGAGGGCGTAAGTTATCTAAAAAAGACTAAAAGAGTGGGTAGATCGGAGAATGTATTCTGGAATAAGCCAGATAATATGTCTACCCATCCGGCTTCAATGTGGCAGACTGTTATAAAGAGCCTGAGAGATAGATGGCAGGGGAAATAATTGTGTGGGGGCAACGGAGGCAAGCCGTGGGAGCACAACATGACGAGAGAAGCCACATCAAAAATAAAGTCAAGACAATTTCAGCCGAGACAGAATCAAATTTCATTTGAATTAAGCTTGATGTTTCAAACAAACTATAATTTTTGAACACTAGCGAACTCCAATTGCCGTGCTTCGCTAGAAATGAAAGAAATTCTAAATGGCAGCTATGCCGGCACCGTCGAGATGAGTTCGGCTGAACTATAACAAAACTACAGCATAATTAGGATCAAGTACAGGAGAAACAAATGCTTTTTCCAAGGATCGATTTCGTGTACTTGAATGTTGATGGCAGTGGGCCACGTGCCGCACACTTCTCTGTTTTTGGTCGGCCGTCTGATTGTTTTGAGTGAATGCCGAATTGGGCCAAAATTACAGTGGAGCACAAGATAACTAGGAAGCTTGAGTTTCGGATCCAGAAATAGTGTTCGACTTGAAAACAATCAGACACCAAAATTGCAGAAACAATATTTTAAAACTGTTTGCTGAAATGCAACTGAAACAAAAAAAAATTCTTCAACTACGATAGAAAAACAACCCAGTATAACGCATACACATTTAATTACAATCTATTTCAGGAGATTTCGATATTAACGAGGCTAATTTTTCTTTGTTGCAACATTAGAAAAATTTGGCAAACATGTTCAAAGCACCGAAAAAAATTTTGTGTCCGCTATGACTATGACATTATTGTTTCACAAAATTGTCTAGTTTTAAAAACAACAAAAACTAATAAAACGTTGATTGCAGCTCGCGCAAACATTTCGATTTTATTTTTACAAACTAAGTTGTCCTTGATGTTTAAAACAAATTTTTATATACGCTTTGACACTTGAATCTTTAAAAAACCTGTATGTAAATGCCATTCATCAAGTATTATGTGTCGTGATCCCTCTTTAAAGGATTCAGATCAAACGTCCAATAAAGTGTATATGCAGTGCTAATCGAAGTGAGCTCTACCCAGAAAAGTTGAAGTAACGCAGCGTGCGAATGTTAAAATGGCGGCATTTCCGGTCGGTCGGCCAGCGGCCGTTGAGCCGTTTTTCCGCCCATCTGCGTTCATTTGAAGCGGCGCAGGAGAGGATCTCAGAGCAGCAAGCGGCGAGTGCAGCGCTTTGAAGACGGAAAGACGAACGAGAGAGGAGTAGTGTGGGAAACGTCATTCCCCGCAAAAGACATAAACACTCGGACAGAAGCACGGGAAAGCCGGGGACGATTAGCGAACGACGCTCCCGGCTTGATGGACGGGTCGAGATGAGTGAGGACGCTTCTTGGAAACTAACTCTCTCTGCGGCAGGAATTCGGACGAGGCGGTCACGGAAACCCGGAAGAGAGCAATCTGCACATCTCAAAGGAAACTCATAACGAAAAAGTACAAGTATACTTCAACACAAATTGTGATTCGGGTTCCTGTGCACTTTTTCAATACATTTAGGAATTTTCAAAATCGCATACGCAGAAAGACAATGACATTGAGAATCAATTACAAGAACGGAAAATATCCAAATGTTCAAATTGTGCCCTTTGGTTCATTATCGTGATGGGGCAGCTGCCAAACATTTCGGGACAGTCCGAAGGCTTTGTCCTTCTTGCGACCTTTCATTTCACAAGGAAGTGGAAGGCTTTGTTTTTTTGCTGCTAACTAATGCATAAAAACAATTGAAATGAGAAAGAGGCAAGGGCGGTGATCTTTGTCAAAAAAGACGTAGATCATAGAGACAAATATTATTCTAGAAAAACATAAAACAATTTCACGTTGAAGTAAAAACCTAACCCTTTGATGAGGTCGGTTGGTCGTGAAGATCCAACACGAACACACTCAAAAGTTTCAAGTGGCGCCTAAGTGGTAAAGAATGACAAATGGATCTCAGAGTGAGAACATGTACGCAAACGTGCTTTGTGGGATCACACTATGCTAGAACATCTAGTATGGCTAAATGAAAAACAAAATGAGAAGCACTTTTGGTGTTGTTCTATTTGTCATGTGAGAATACGGCAAGCCTTGAATATGTAATTTTTTAAACAAAAGTCTTGCTTACGCAGAGAATAACTATTTACTATAAATGAAAAATAAAATCGCATAAGTAACATTGCAAAATATTACTACGGGTGCTACTGAACTTTTGTGTACTTTTAAACAACTTCATCGAAACAATCATTAAACGGCGAATGCTTTGCAGCTGCCCCAAACATGATGTGTAAGGTACTTAACAATTTCATTGTAATAATCACGTATATCATACAACTAACCATTTCACATACATGATAAAAGTCGAAATTGACTTCTACCCTTCACTTTAAATATTTTACTTTAACTGCACTTTTTACGGGTCATTTGCAGTGAAAGCTCGTTTGTGGTCAACGACCTCGTCAGGCGGGCTTTTGGTCCGTCGGGGTCTTAAAAGAGGACCAAAGAACAGCCATTCGGTGGAGCGAAAGTACGTGAGTCCGGCGCTCGGTTCATAACAGAGCCTTTGATGCTCGCTCACAAATTGGCTGAACGTGATTATGACAGCCAGCTAATTGCACCGGCCGAGCAGCCGTGGGCGAAAGAAAAGACAAGTGGCGTGTGTATGTGGGTGATTGGGGTTGCTGTGAAATCGACCAGGAATGGCAGGTGAAAGCGAACGAAGACGGTGTTTTTCTCATTACGGACACGCATATCACGTGAAGGCTTCAATAACAGCTGGTGAACAGAGATCTAGAGTTTCCTGTTAAATTGAGGGTCCCTAGGTAAATAAGCTTTAGGTTTCACTTTAACGTTTGTGTTTTTGTGGTTGGCTCATGCTTACGCGCCAAATTCGTTGACTATATCTAAAGCAAAATTTAACTACAGTGTTCAACACTTTCTGCGAAAACTGAAAATGTTGAGGAAGTTTGGTCGAGGGCTGCCGAAAAGAATTTGGAATGCCAGTCTCCGGCGAACGCGAAGATGTACTTGAACTGCACCTGAGTACGTCGGCGCGCACGGCTTCACCAATGAAAGAGGAAATTTCCGGGACTTAGACGAACGGCGGGGTTTCTTTCGTCAACGTCTAATTATGGCTAACACGTAGGGTGTTTACTAAACAAATCGGCTTTACATATAGTCTCATATTTTCGAAAGCAATTTCTCATAGCAAATAAGTAGACGTGAAAAAGATAATCATTGGAAAATAGTCAAAATCACCAAAACTCTCTGCTCAAAGCTCACTCACAATTAATTTGATCCCATGTTATGCTGGCAAAACTGTTTCCTAACGGAAGACAAATACCAATTTTGTACATTGTTGTCGCTTCTGCGACTCAAGATCACCGGTCTTTGATTTGTCTGGGCTGCTCCTGAAATTCCCTAGCAAAACTTCTTTCGGGGGGAGGTTGGGGATCATTAAAAGTATGCAGCATTAAAGCAATGTGCAGATGCAGCAATAAAGATATGTGGAGATCGCGTTCTGTGGTATATATGCTGAGGAAGGTGGCAAAAAAGACCTAAAACCATAGATGCTGTGTTGTTTTGCGAACACCATAAAGACGCAGACGCCGAACGATTATTTATTCCGCTAGTGAGCACTGAACATTTGTTGCCAGTTTCCGTGTTTTTTGATGTCCTCTTCGTTGTTTTGACAAGCACCAGGAGGGCTCACGGAACATTAAAGTTCGTTTCCAGAAAATGGTGCATAACAATCGTTGGTTTCAATAATGGTCTTGTCTAGGGATAATGAAAAACCGGCACATCAACAAAAAAGTACAAAACACCGTAACCCGTTCAGCCGTCTACTTACAAATGCATGTCTTCCTCTGGGACCGCAGACGAACGCACCAAATAGACATTATGATGTGATCGGCGGCAGTCGCAACAACATGTTTAAAATAGCGGTTATGCTATCAAAAACCTGTTAAACGATCATTCATGTTGTAGCTTAAGAAATACATTTTACTCAATAAAGATGTATAAAATGCTAGAAATCATAATGTTGAATAAAATGTGCATACCTAAAGCTGCACTGTTGTAAAAATTAGATTCCCAATCTATGAAGATTTTCTTGGAACACTGCTGCAGTATTCTTTGAAAAAGAAAGAGCCGGAAAGTTCGAGTAGCCAAAGTTCAAATAGATGGATTTGGAGATGAGGAAAAGGGCGACTCTCACGAATACGTGAGAAACGGAACCAGCTACTTAAGTAATGGATATTTA
>LNBV01020697.1:0-10187 GCA_001513535.1 Oscheius sp. TEL-2014 | reverse complement strand
TGTTTAGTGAGAAGACCTGCATATTAGTTTCACGATTATTGAATCCTTACAATTATTAGTGTCTGTGAATTCTAGAATATGCTAAAAAATAGTGCACTTAAACGACTTTTTTGCGAGTAGCTCGTCAACCTAATTAGTTTCTTTACGAATAAATTCAAAAATTCATTGCATGTCTGAAAGCACAAATATGTATACGGTATAGAAATCAAAAACAGTGCTAATTGGTGAGAACGATTGCCTTCAGGAGACATTTCTCCGTCGCTGTATCAACCAGAGCTGGCCACAGAACCTGGCGCACGTCGGTACCCGATGCTCCGTCGTTGGCTCTGCTGTGGCGGGATTCATCGAAACGAACAGCTTCGTAGTCCAATCTCATTCTGAAGCGAAGGTTTAAAAGCATTCGGTGATATTCGAAAAGTGCTGTCTGCTTTTGGCGCAATGTGATTACTTTTTAATGTGGGGACAAATTGAAGGACAATGCAGGCACTTGAACAAATGAAATGAGATCGCACGAAAGTGTTAAAATTAACCACGCAGAGCAATCAAACTTCGGGAGACAAAATTGGGTTTTCTATTTGTCAAAGAACAATTTGTAGATTGGGGAAATGTTTTTTTGGTGAAAATCTAGACCGATTCGAAATTTTCACCTGCTACTTCTTTATTCTTGACGTAGGAATATGTAGAAATATGGAATTACGATTTCAATTTTCACAGCAAAAAGAGCAAGAATTTTAATAATAAGCAGGGTTTTTCAGAATCTGAAATAGGTATCCGAACACAATCTAATGCTTAAAAATAATGACAAAATGTCGGAAAATTTGTTTAACATTTACAAATTTTCAATTCACCATAATTTTATCACGTTACCTAAACCCCTTCTTATAGGTTTTTATCTACATTAGATGGTCACGACAGAAAATTACAATGCATTAATACGGCGATTGCATGACGTAAAAATTTCCGTCTTCTCTGTATATCAATTGTGTCACTCTGTTTTCGAAAGTCGGACATAGATGTACTGTGGCCATTTTCTATATTGTTTAAACTTGTTGCCACTATTTTTCGTTAGTGTGTTCCTCACCGTGGAGTCCTTCCTTCAATTCCAGCCACAATATCCCATGCCACATCGCAGCATTCGAGGATGAAGCGATTGAAAATCGTGCACGTTTTGAGTGACGGAAAGTCGTAGAGAGTTTTCCAAATCTGCGACGTAACCTCCTAAACATATTGCTCTCCTCAGTCTGGCTCTTAGTCTTAGTTTGACAAATGAGTGCATCACCCTTCATCTCCAAAAACAACTCAAGTACCTTGGCATTTTGCATCCCATGTTGGGACTTGGCTCTGCGGTACATATGTCGGTACAGGGCCAGATCCAGTGCTTCCGCGTCTTCGCACTCTTCACGGGCATCGCCTGAAGTACATCAAGGAGTCATTGCGGTCATATTCATGACGGAACTGCTTTTGCTCATCCATCATTAACTCTCTCGGGTAAAGTCTCGCCTCACAATGCATTATTCATTGTGGAAAACAAGTTATGAGAAGATTTCTGCAAGACAAATTCTTTTGTTTACAAGCGTCAATGGACTCGGGGAGCGTGTGAAAGGACGAATGAAAGAAGGCAAGTGTGACGGATAATTATGTAAATGTGTTGATCTTTGAGGGGCAAGTGTTCTTGGTGTGTACTTTCTCTATACCTGGAACCTGAATTGATAGTAATTGTAAAACCGATTTTCAAAATTGAGGATATGCGAATGCGAATGTCTCACTTCAAAAATCTAATGTGGAAACTTCCACGCAAAAGACATATCTTCCAGTAGATCAAAAATGTCAAAAGTGATAAAAGTTTGAAACTTTCAATAAAGGCCTAACGCTCCAAGATTTTTTTTGTCCGAAGTTGACATATGCATTTTGGCAAAATTCGAAATATACAACTGATTTTGACTTCTATAAACTTCTCAAAAAAAAGGCTTACCATCCTGGATAGTATCCCATATCTTTTCCCTTTTCCGCTGAACAGTGTCGACGACCGATCGATAAGTCAACTGCAAATGTTGTGACTAATATCACATTTTTCCGTACCACTGCGCAACTAAGAATTGTTTTCATTTGCAGTTCTTCGGATCCACTGAACTCTGGCAATTTATCCAAAGCTGGCAGGATATCCCGTCTTGCGCGGATAAAAAGATCGGAGAACCTGAAGTGAGAGAAAATAATCAGTTCCGGGAATTCCCTACTTTCCAAGAAGGCCGAAGATATCCTCTTTGGTTGAGCAGTTGTAGAAGGATGAAGCGTCGGGATAATCAGGTTCTGGCCAGAGACTGAAATTACGGTAGGCGATCATTTCAAGTGTTTCTGTGCCCTCGACCCACCTGGCATTGGAGTTCTTGCGTTGGGCTGCAAACTGCGCAATTTGTTTTTGCGCTCTCGCGAGTTCGTTCTTCAAATGGACAACCTGCAAGTGACTTTTCGTCATGTTCTCCGTATGTCGGCGTTGGCGGAATTCATCAGCACGCCAGATATCAACATTAAGTACCGCATTAATATCAGCCCGAACGAGCAGAAGTATTGCGTGCACGCGAACGTACTCATTTTGTCTCGTGTTTGCAAGGCGGAAATGAATGAGATCCAGGGTCAAATAGGGACCGACAGAGATCAAAAGTTCACATTGTCATATAAATTTTGGATATGGCCGCGGAAAAGTTCTAGGAACAGTGTGAAACAATGACTACACGAATTTCTCTCTGCTCGGTTTTTATGGAAATGAGGTTTTCATAGACCTATCGGTTTAACTATTTCAATTAAGCAGCTACCAAATACGCCTTCTTCCAAAGTCGTTTGTTCCATGGGCTTCAAATAATGGAAAATCAGTCTGTGACCGATTTACGGGTCATGGCCCTCCGGGCGTTGCACCGCATCTTTTGCCCTTTGTAGCGTATAAGGCAAACTGCCATTTTGGAAGTCATAACACCACAAACTACAAGTTTTGGTTGTATGAGCCTGTTTGTTTAGTGCCAGAATAGTTCAACAACTTCTGGATGTGAACCTGTTTGACACAGACTTTAAAAACACACTTTTCTCGACCTTTCTAAGTGTCTTTATACTTATGCATCACCCTATGTGCGAAAAATTTGGTAAGCTTCAGTGTATTTTATGATATCAACGTGACAACTTTATCTCACCGGAACCTCCGGAAATTTTTCTGTTCTGGAAAAATTGCCTTATTTGCGTATTTTGACGAAACAATACCTGCCTGTTTACTTATGCAACGGAGAGTACATAATTACAGTTAAAGTTACTTTTTGAAAACTTACATGAAGTTTCAGTTTAACAACGTCGTCCTGTTCCTCATGTTCAGCTACAGAAAACGATGATCCACATCGCTTTGGGGATTTCTGTGCCAAGTTTGCTAAAACAGAAAATTGTCCATGTTGTTGGTTAACAGCATACTGATATTTCCCAAACTCCTGGCAGACGATAGTCGAGGGGAAGTTGAAATCTGCAAATCTTTCAACGATGAGTGGTGAGTTGGCTTGCTTCCTCGGAAACGACGTCCAGGATGACAAGCTAAAAACTTCTATATACACGTTTTTCATGAACCCTACATCTTGAACGCTGGCAAACTTTTTCTCTTTGTTTTTCCAGTGAATCATCTTTTGTGGACCCGACACCAGAACTAGCTGAAAATTTAACAAATAAAGAAAACAAATAAAGCTAACCTCTTCTACTGGGACTCTCACAATTGGTTCCATTGGAACTTTGTCTTCCTTCGGTTGAGCTGTCTCCAAAACATCCGGAATCGCATTCACTGGATGGGCACAAAGCAAGCAACTGAAAACTTTAAGAGTTTAACTTGACTAATGCACCAACCTTATCGTAGGCATTACTGAAAATTAAGATCAGTTTTGCAACCACTGGGTCAAGTTGGGCAAAACCGAAATCGTCTGGAGCGGAACGCGTAAAAGCATTAAATAATCCTATCAGCAGACGGTCAGAGGCCACTCTTTTTCTCACAATGCGCAGTAACGAAGTTAGCTAAAAATCAAATTTTTACATCAAACCAATTAACTTACGTGGGCATTGTTTATAGCATCCTCTAATGAACCTTCGATGAATTCATTTAATTTTAGTCTTTCAAAAACTTCGGACAACCGAAGATTCATCTGTCTCTGGTGACTTGCAGTTGAAGGATCCACTGCACCTGAATCAGATTTATTTGTGAAATAGTCAAATTCCAAACCGCTTTGATGTTTCTTATCGGAAAGATCTTTTACCCGTGTTGCAACACTTTTAATTCTTTCTGAATGCCTCAAAACTTCAAGGTACACAGCGTCACACATTCTAAAACATATGTGTGGGACCTCACAAAACTTAAGTATTTACCGTATTAGTCCTGAAGAACAGTTTACAAGGCCATGACATCCCAAACTCTCCAGACATGCAGTAAGTTGAGCGCGATCTGCATGTGCTCGTTCGACAAGACCAGGACAGTTTCTGGACAAAACTTGAAGAATTGAAGTTACGGGTCCTTCGAGGTCCTAAAACATGAAGCGTTTTTCTATCTCTTTTCGCTTATATGGAAAATATTAATGGAAATTTTTTTGCTATTTATTTTATTTACCCTCGCAAAAATACTAAGTTTCGCAGATTCAAACTACTAAAAGTTTCGTAGTTAAATGCGAATATGAGTTATGGTCTGCCACCAAATTTTTTCAGAAATCAGTTTCCAAGTAATTTTGAAACACTGTTTTTGGCAGGTTACTACTTATACTTGGCGGCAGATTGTGTGATTTGTTTAGGGTTGGACAGTTTAAAACGTTGAGTTGGCGTTTTCTCACTAGATTCAACGTTAAAATTGGCATACATTTTTTGGGAAAACTCAAAAAAAGTTAATTTTGTGTTTTCTTCGTAATGTGACACGTATACCTTGTTTCGTAAGACCCGTTTTCAATGACTAACATGATCTAATGTCCCCTGAATTTGCAGTTGCGTCATAGTCCTTGAAACGCATCCGGCGGTCACTTGAGGACACTTCCGTCTCTCCGTGGTTTCCAGTCAGACAAGGTTGTAACTGGGCGTTAGCTACCAGGACAGTGTTACGAGACTTCCCGCGGGCATGCCTTAGACAGCGCGTTCATCTTATTTGCAATACAATCGCGGGTGATTGCTGTCCGCATTGTGGCAAGACGGGATTCGAATGCATCCGCCGCACTAAATACCCCTGATCCCATTATTTTCAAGGTTGAATCACGCCCATGTGGATACGGACCATCACACTTGCAAGTTTCTTGAAACTATTGGCAAACAAATTTGAAAACCGTTCTTCAAACAATTACACTTACTTGTAGGGTTGGAATTCGTTTGTTCAGTGTCGCATTGAAATTCTTCTGCTCACAAAAGGCTGTCCACCAAAGTAGTTGACAGAAAAGTTGTTCACAACTGAGAATACTTCTTGGAAAAACGCATTTCCCTTCGACGAATGCCTGAAACACTTTTTGAATCCCAATTCCGAGCGTTTTCCTGTGTAGATCAAATGTCTTTCAAGGCTCTGCTGCTTGCCGAACGCGCGAAATTTAACACCGCGGCACACAAAAGAAGTCCGAGCTGGCTACCTCGATTCGAGCGGACATTCAGAGGCTTAAAACATCATTCTGGACATCAGATTCGGGCCTTACGCGGCTGAAGAACTGGAACGGCTAGGATTTAATCTTTTTAAAGACAAAGATTTAGAGCAGTGCAATTTTAACATCGACTGTGCAAAAGATGTGACCATTTTACTGTGGAGTAGTCACAATAGCCCTTTTTGGCTTTGTTTAATTGGGCAATAAGTATATTTCAAACACAAAAACAACGTTCTGGAACAAATATAACTTAGAATCCTTGTTGAACATTTTGAAGTATCCTTTTTGAAATTATGTAACAGTTCGTGTTTGCGGTTTCGGGTTTACCACCGCTTCAATCTTTGCTGTTGCTGATGTTTTGAAAGGAAACTTACCAGTTCACATTTCAAATAAAGTGCTTCCAACAATGGAATTGTGTACGGAATCTGCTGAATCAGTTGCTCAACCGGCGGAACGACCTTGAGAAAAGCATTGATGTCTTCGTTTTCCAAATTCCTGAGCTGAAACAAACAATCTTTCGAATCCACGCAATTTCGTCCATATTTCAGTGTGTTTTCTCCTCGAATACACGCTTGTCTTTGTTTTTGGCTTCATACGAATTTCCGGCTGCGAAGAGGCGCTTTCTTTGCCCTTGCGATTAGCGGACGATGGGTGCCCGCTACTGTACCCTTCCGACAGGAACGAACGCTTAGAGAATGAGCGCTTGGACCGGATCCGGCTAATTGATATGGGAAAACAGAGCGCCTGCCCAGGCAAGTTACCTGTTCCGTAAGGTCATGGAGGTTCTGTAAGTCTGCTGCGTCGAAGGAATCACAAGTGTAGAGAACAAGACTGGAGATCTTCTTGGGTTGGAACTTCCATCCCGATTTGCTGACTTTTTGAGCCATCAGCTAGCAAAAAAATCATTGAATGAAGCACATGAGAGATGGTTGGAAAGAAAACGGAAGAGATATTTAGTGAATGATGGTAAATATGAAGGGAAAGAGAAGACTCGCTTTCTTGACACCATTGCCCGCCCGCGCTTGACACTATTGTATTTATTTTGCGCCGCTCGGATTACTGTCGATCGTTTCAGGTCTTGTTTTGCGGAAAATGTAGATCAGAATTAGTTTTACAGAATGCTGCAAACATCTTCAAACTGGGAGCAAAAACGAAAATCCTGCTCAAACTTGTAAACAATTCGTGTGGCTGCCATACATAGTTTAGTATAGCGAGATATATTTCATATACATTACGCATAGAACTACAAAGACAATATTTTAACAAGCTGTAAAAGAAGAAAGCTTGTTTCACCGCCATCGTTTGGTTTTTACAGGAATCGGATCACTAGAGCTCAGCTTCGGCCAGATTAAGAAGTAAGAATGGGATTGATATCTCAATATCAGACTCATTAGGATAGGGGTACGTTTCTGCAAGGAGTCTTTAAGTAAAGTTCTCTTTAAGCAAAAGAGGAAATGGAGTGAAATCTGGGCTGAGTTCGGCAGCGAGAGGGCGGCCTCGCGCCGCCCAGACACACAAAAGATGCTTTCGGGTTAACTGAACTGAACCTCGTGGGGACCACGCCAAAGTGCATGCGGAGAATACGAATAAGGTAGCCCGAGGGTCTGACATTGTACCGACCTCCGGTCAAATCTACATTTCTGGGTGGTTTGCCAACAAAAAAGTAGAGTGCATACAAGTTCAGCGCTTTGTAGTTATGGGTACGGTAGAATGTTTTGTGAGAGATGGTGTGAAAACAATGATTAGCCCGAAAACGTTTATGCTTCTAGTGATCGGCGTCGTGACGAATAGACGATTTCCTGAGGGGCGGTCTGGTTCTTTCGAGGGATGGAGTGCGCGTCTCCACGCCTGGGTGACCCCGACCATGCTTCTACAACGAGTTCCCGGCGCATGACCCTCAATTAACAATTCACCATTAAAACGTTTCAACTTTGTAAATGAACTAAAAATCACGGAAACGGAGGTCAAAACGCGCTCCCTGCGGGCACAACGATTTGTCGAACACACCTTTGTTTCGAATGCATTCGGCTCCGTCAGCGCGATTACCCAGGTTGAGGGTGTACCTAACTGTTTACATAGCAACAGGAAGTAGAAGACCTAAAGTTTCCCAAGAATATTTGCCGATACACTATATGCTTCAGGAAAACATAAAAATTGGCAGTTTCACTATTAGCGATTCGTTTTTTCCATTTGCATTTTCTGGCTTTCCCTATGTGTGTTATTTCTTCCTAAAATCACAAAACTTTTCCTCTCATACCTTTCACTCTATAACTTTTTCTCTTCTTCAGTTTATCTCAATCATCTGACTATGCAATATTGTTTGTTTTGTATGTGACACATATAGGCAAACTCGAATAGCAGAAATCATCAATATTTATTTCATAATACTCTAACAGTATGCAAACTAATACCCGAAATAGATTGGCCAGCAGTGTAGTGATCCTGTTCTGTTACTAAGGGTACCCAAGCGATAAAGATCAACCTGAGGCAGGGACAACAAATTGTTATGTACAAATGAACATGGGGAAATGGTAATGATTAGCTGAGAATCAAGCATTAGATATTTCAGAAAGGTACTGGGCAACTTCGGTTGGGTGAGGAATATCTGGAACTTCCCAGGAATCCTCAATCGGTTTTTCAATTGGAGTCTTACAAAGGGGGCAGCAAAATTGTGGTCGGAATTCCATCTCTTGGGCAATGCATACCATACAAAACGAATGGAGGCACTTCAGAAGAACCTGAAACACGTATGATAAGGAATAAGTTGACCATATGATATAATTTACATTGTATCCCAATCATCTTACCCAAATTTTTATTCAATTCACCCCAATTTATAGCTTGAGAACAGGTTTAAGAACACAAAACGTTGCGTTTCGAAACTAGGCAGCATAACCTTTTCTCATCGACTTTTTCGACTGCACAAAATACCTACGAATTCTTGCCTACAATAAAAGTAATAAATAAACATTAGAACAGTTCTTCGGACCTTCGAAATTAAAACATTTCGCATTTTTTGAAAATATTTGACACCATTCTAACCCAACATAAATTTCAAACACTTTTTCTACTAAACCCTTCACTATTTTTGATTTTTTCTTAGTTAAGTCCCCATTGTTGGGTGACAGAGCTAATATTTCTAACTAGCGGCAAGATTTCTCACCATTACGGTGACTAACGGACGAAGCCAAAATAGTAGGAACATTGCAGCCAAAGCCAAAATAGAGTAAACAATTACGGTATTCCAATTGAAAAATGGAAATGTAGTAATTTAACTGCACGCCCCTTCAAACGTTGGTCATAACATTCTGCTTGATTAAGAAAAACTAGTCAACTCGAAGTTGGGCTTAATTACTTATATATTTGTTTTGAAATTTTGTTCACGCATAGCAGCGGGTAATTTGACACTCAAATGAGTTTTCTTTTGCTAATACTAAGGAAAAAACGGTCAATAAAAATAGTTTGTTCATATCCTTACCTGGTTTGGATTTTCCATGCAGATTACACAAACGCCATCGACATCGGCTCTAAAAGTCGAATAAAGTTGTAAATGTTTAACCTAACTCACGTTTCTCCTAGAATCATTCTGCTTGTTGTCATATCGTGCAACATTGAAGTTTCCGTTAGTTGGGGTGTTGTTGGAATGGACTTTTTCAGATTGTATGCGTTCATAAATTCCTCGAAAGACAACTTCTTACAGCTCACTATTTTCTTATCAAAATAGTTAACCTAGTAAAACAAGATTTAAAGGGAGCTTGATTTAATTTACCTTGAAACATAGAATTTTAACATTTTGCTTCCAGAATACCGTTTCCACTGAGTTTTTGGCGAGGGCGAAGCATAGATAATCACCGTTTGGCTCTTTTAACCCCATACATCTGAAACAAACAAAAGTATAAATCAAATGTTGAAACTCACGTTTTGTTCATATCCTTGATTGCAATTAAAAATTCGTTCCAAGTTAAGTTGTTCCTCCTTTCAATGTGAAGCCTTGCACGCATTGAACGATCAGCAGACGATGATGCATTTCCCATTTAAAAATCGGCCTGCAAATACCAAATCGTATACATATTATTTAATAAAACAAAAAACAACAAGTAAACACTGGAAGTGTAATAGATGGGCTGAATCATATGGCAAAAGCGTTCCAGCGGTAAAATGGCGATGGAGCGCGAATTCTTCGGCGTTTATAGAGTCCTGGACATAAATATTATTTAAAGGGTTGTTTGATTTTTGTTTCGCCAAAAATATTTTTTCCTGAATACTACATAAATTGTAGAATCTTAAAAGTCACAAAAGTGAGCCTAAAATTTTGCAGATGCTGAAAGCAGGCACGATGAAAAATATTTGACCGTTTCCCGTTTAAAGGACTGTCTACTCGTTTGGCACTAGATTAGCCAAAGCAAACATCAATTTTATTGCTGGAGACAAGTAAATGAAGGGCATCTTTTGAAGAAAAAAAAGGGGTTTATTTTCTCTTATTTGTTCATTTTTGTTAAAATCACTTTAGTTTTAAAAAAATTCTTAAGTTGGTATTTGAAAAAAAACCTGTATCGCTATAATCAGTTG
>LNBV01020482.1:0-10500 GCA_001513535.1 Oscheius sp. TEL-2014 | reverse complement strand
AGAAGAGCAAATGTGCCGTTCTTTGAAAAAATGAACCATGTTATTTGAGGTTTATTATTAGAGCATGCGGTTCACAACAACAACGTAGAAAGCTTTGGTTTAGGGTTCCGTGGAACCAAAAATAACATTATATACAGAAAGGATCACTCTTCGATGGTCTTGATGTTCAGTGGCTGCTCCTCTGCCTCTTCCTTCTTGTTCAGTGGCTGCATCTCAGTCTCAGTGGCGTGCTCCTCGATCTGCTGAATCGTCTCGGGCAGAGGACGGCCCATTGTCTCTGGCAGAGCCAGAAGAGTCAGGATTCCGGCGCTCACTGCGAGCACTCCGAAGGGAATGATCATGAACACCTTGCCGTAGGACTCGACCTGAAAATCAAAAGTTCGGAGTCTAAATGGTGTGAGCCCATTACAACTTGAAGCGAGACTCTAATTTTTATCCGCAGTGAACAAAAAATACTTGAAGCTTACAAGACTTGGAGAAGTTAGTAGATGTGTGTCCTTTAGAGGCACCAACGGGTTAAAAATTTTGCCCACTCCCCGTAATAACTACCAGATGGGTGTCAATTAGGGCCAAAATGTGTAATAGTTCAAAGCATGGCCTATGACTGCTTTACGGGGCAGCGTTATGTGGGAGAAGCTGTTAATCTGCGGTTGGCTAACTATGCTTGTATCTTCAATACACAAAAATAGTTTGATGCCTACGGCTGCTCCGCAAGGCAGCCCCTTCCACCAAGTGGTCGACTCACAATCCACATGGCGATGTAGCTGGCGGCGATGGCTCCGACACGGGCGATAGTGCTGCAGCAGCCCATGGCACTATTTCTGATGACGGTGGGGAAGAGTTCCGGACAGTAGGTGTAGATACTAGCATAGGTGGCCGTAATGGCCCCCTTTGTGACCATCATTTGGCAGATGGCGATCAGAGGAGTGGCTGAAAGAGAAAAGAGTCATTCCCCAGTCCTTTAAAGTACTGTTATCTCCCATGAGCCAGTTGACAATGAGCATGCCTCCGGCGATGAAGAAACCGGCGCTGAGCACAATGCGACGACCCAGGCTGAAAAAGGAGGAATGGGAATAGAGGGGGAGACGAACCGGTCAATGAGAAGGTAGACGATGAAGAGGGCGGGGATCTCGATGAGGGCTCCGAAGATGAAGTTGATGTAGATGTCTCCGCCGAGGACGTTGGCCTTCATGGCCATGCCGTAGTAGACCATAGACACAACAGGCCACAGGTAAAAGGCCACGATGGTCCTTTTACGCAGTTCCGGCGTCTTGAAGAGATCAGCCACTCCGTATTTCTTCTGTACCCCTTTGTCATCAGAAGCATCAGAGTCGGAATCCAGCAGTTCCCACCTGAAACCTCGTTTGATTATAAGAAAAGTACCCTTCCCACCATTTGTCCGGCAGAGAGACTCCGTTGACTCTGGCGGCCTTCTGGAGAATCTTGTCAGCCTCTTCGTACCTCTTCTGAGAAACCAGCCAACGAGCACTCTCGGGCACCAACCTAAAAGAGATTATTACAATTCAGAGCTGAAGAAAGGCGAACATACCACCAGTAGGAAATAAAGAAGAAGGCGGGTGAAGCGATGACAATGTGCAGATAGCGGTAGTCGGTCACATGCCAGGCTTCCAATCCCAGGAAAACCTAAAAGGAAAATTTTAAACTAAAATTCAAAGAGGATATGTATAAAAATCGGTATGCGACTTTGGCACGAGTTCCGCAAGTAAGAAAGCAAGGCAGAAATTCGTAATCCGCACCTGTCCAAGGGCGAAGAAAGCGCCAGTGATTACAGAGGCCAGTTTGCGGTACTTGGGTCCAACGAGCTCCATTCCGATGACGACGGCGATGACGAAGATTCCGGGGTGAGAGAAGCCAGTTCCAGCCCTGATTTGGAGAAATTTAGTGTCAACTGAGGGAAAAACCTGAAGATGGCGTAGAGCCACCACCAGGGAGCGGCAGCCACTCCCAGGCCACAGGAGATCTGGATGAGGATGGCGAGGAAGAAGACCTTCTTACGACCGATTCTAAACATTTATTAAGCAAAGAAATGAGAGTAAGTAACCTGTCTCCGAGGATTCCAAAGACCATTGAGCCAGCCATCTGTCCCACGTAGTAGGCAGCTTGGATCGTAGCCTTGATCCATCCCCTCGAACAAGTGATATCCCACTGAAAATAGAGAGAATTAGCGGAAAAGAGGAGTACTTGCCCTGTCGACGGCCGAGTATTGCACTTTCGCGCGGTTGAACACGTGTTCATCGCAGGTAGACAGAGAGGATTCGCACTGGTCGTTCTCATAGTAGCACTGAAAGATTACTGTACGTGGGATAAACATAACAAATGTAGACGATGGATTACGGCGATGACTCATGGGGTAGCCAACGCTTTGTGAAGCCTCAGCAAGTTTATAAACATACACGGACTGGGGTCTCGGTGGTACCGACGCCTTCGTATGCCCATGAATCACCAAAACATTCTAGAGACAAAAAGAACGACGCATTATAAACAGGATAAAAACAGTCACCCAGATCGAAGAGACACACGCCCCCATAACAATGCAGATCGCCCGTCCCTTATACATAAACACTGCCGTCCCTCTGGGTGTAGCGTCCTTGATTACCTCAATTCCCGGCTCTCCGGCCTCGGAGACATCGACGGAATCGTCTCCCCGCATACACTTTGTGGCGTTCAGTAGGTCAGTGAAGTATGTGGATTCTCTGGTTTCATCAGGCAGTGCGCATCTTCAAATATAATCCTATGCACTGGGGGTGCAAATTCAGCTTACCTGAAAGGAACTTGCACTCCGGCGAAGGTCCAACTCAAAGCATGCATGGAGACGAAGATGGTGGGAAGACAGACCAAAAGGAATTGGATCTTTTGGAACCTAAAGAGAGGAGTAAGGCGATAGGAGAGGGAAAACCCACTTCCCCATTTCTCCAAGATTGGAGAAGAGGAATTCGTCGAATTTCATCCTATCTACGGCTTAATCTGAAATGAAAATGTTGGATATGTGGCAGAAAAGAGACAATGGCCACGTGGGTCAAATATTTACGCAGGGGCAGTCAACTGAAAGGCAGCCTTGGGCGGGGATTGAGGACGGCATGGTCAGAGCAAGGTCAGGGCAGTCGGGTGGCAGGAAGGGACGCACAGCCGGCTGGCAGAAAAGCACGACTGTCAATAGTGCAGATGCGTACGGTTTTCGAAGCGACATTTCAGCAGAAACGGACAGGCGAGAGATAAGGCGAGGGGCGGGGGAATTGTTTGTTCCCGCGGTCAGTGGCGGAACAGCCCAGGGGCATGACGTCACGGCCCATGCCTTCTGTTTCTGCCATTTCCTCCGTTGCAAAAGATTGATGGAAATTTCGAAAACAAGGTCGCGTGCAAAAGGGCAACGCTGCCCACGCCACATTCACGAATGAATGATAAGAGTTTTTGTAAAACGGTGTCCGTTGATAAAGCTTTTACAGGCCATAAATTGGCGACGAAGGAACTTCGGACCACCGTGTAAATCACCGTTCTCTGCAAACGTTCAATCGAATAAATACGGCGTCAAAAGGAGTATACTCCTTACCCAGAATGGGTACGTTCCAAATACTAACGGCGGCAAAGCCTTCTAGCAGACATCATGTAAAACCAGCCTCTTCAAAAAGTCATGTGGAGATAGGATTTTCCATTGCAAAGCCGCCAGCGTCGTTTTTGTATCAGTATTCAGTGAAAACATTGGGAGACGCCATATCGTTCCCGTCTCACGATTTTTGAACCCATACATTGTCAACCAAACACTCGAAACAGAATTGGGAGTAGAAAGGATAAAAAGTCAGAGAGAAATGGTCATCGAGGTCCAATCAGCATATATATATACTGCGAGATCGAAGTAAACATTGGAAAGGATAAACCAGAAACGCCCCTTCAATTGGAAATCCGTCCATACTTCGGAAGGGAATAATCGGCTGTCACCAGGTTAAGGGGATAGATAGCAAGAGTTAAGGGGGGTTACCCAATTTTAGCCCACAAGTTAAAGGTAGGTACGCCAAATGACGGACCCTCCCAGATATGATTCGTGCTCATGAAGACGGAAGTTCATAATCCAAATGTCCACAGCATTTTCTTTGATTGTTGAAGAAAAGATATTAGCATTATTCCAAACAGCCAAAACATAACTTTGGGACAGAACTACGATGACGATGATGGATTATGCATGCCGGGTTATATTATCGATTTCTTTCAAACAATGACAAGGCTGTGGCAACATCGACACAGAGTGGTTCGCATATATCGGGAGAGTCCGTCGGGCCTAAAATGAGGTAGCTTCCCTTAACTTTATGGCCTCTGCCCTAATTATAACCGAAAATAGTATCTAACCCCCTTAACTACTGCATTTCCTGGACCTTAACCCCTTAACTGGGGAGCAAGTTAACTACACCCTCCTGAAGTATGGTTTTATGCAAGAAGACTGACACCTGCCTGCAGTACCACATGGAAACGGGCCGGACCGGTTTTTCTCAAGAACTTTTGCCAAATAACGAAAATGGGCTGCCCTCCCCCCCCCTATGTGAGACTATAAATCATACCATTGCGGCGCCAAATGAAAACTAAAAGGTAGATCTCCAAGTAGAGTCTAACAACGGGCCTTTTTGATTGCATTCCGTATTCCCAGTCCCCCGTTTGCCATAATGAAATTTGAAGTGTGAAAAGGGCAACTGGTGGAAGAAGCGGCGAAAAACGAAGCCGTCGTCGGCGGTTGGGGATTGATTTTGTTACGGGAGCTTCCTTTCCTTCAGCGATTGCGTCATTGAAAGCATAGCTGGCCAAAGTCTCCCACGACAGGGACGGAGGCATTCCCAGGGCGATACTTGCACGGCGGGCCGGAGGAAAGCACAGAGCGGGTATTAGTAAATCTTTATCGAGGAAAATGCGACAAAGCAAAGAATTCATCACAGCCTCTTTCGACTCCAGTCTCGCGGCGACCATCGCAGCTTCTTCGGGTCGATGCGGGTTTTACCCTTGTTGTAGTTGTTTATGAACACATTACGGAGATCATCTGAGATGGTGATCACGTACTGGCCCTTGTAGTATTTGTAGAGGTTCAGATTCTGAAAATAAGACATTTAGATCTCCTCAATCCGACACAAATACTCACTTGCAACGTCGAAATGACGTCTTCCCTGCGTATAGCCGTGGCCATGGAGAGATCGGCGACCGACACGGCCCTTTCCTCCGCCGCGGGTTCATACTAAACCACCGTAAACAGTCATTCCCTGCACATCTAACCTGTCCGCGCATGATCCTGTCGACTATTTCGCTGAGTGGCGGAGTGTCGCCCAACAAGACGCCCGTCACTTTGAAAATCATCAGCTTCTCTGTGATCATCGCTGACCAAAAGCTGCGATAGGAGAGCTAAACGAGAGGTTCTACTTTTTCAATGGAAACTAGTGTTCTCACCAATCCCAGGTCGGACAGGGGCTTCTCTGGAGAGCCAGACTTAAGTTCCACCTTCGACAATTCGTAGCTGAATTCGATGAGCAGTCGGCCGTATCCCTTCATCTGGTATGGAGGGAGGACGAGGATGCATGCCACGTTGTACTCCTCGGCTGACTCCTTTTCCTACAATACCCATAGGGAATAGAAATAGTTCAGTGTTACCGTACCTTTGAGAAATAACCGACAATGTGATGCCCCCGGTCATCGAATTCTGTCAAAACGTAGAAAAGGAAGGGATCCGTGTCGTAGTAAAGCGTCTTGTGGTCCAGGAACAACTTTGCCAATAAGCACAGATTCTGTGCGTATGCCTGAAAGACGTTGTAAGAGCGAAAAGAGAGGGAAAATACCTTATTTTTCCTGCCGTCGATTTCGAAGAACGAGAGGTGGCCATTCCTGTAGATTTCATTTCCCGGTGGATGTTTATTTTTGCATTTTATCTTAAATATCCAATTTTAGTGACAGCTGGCCGACTGACCATGTGTCGTCGAAGACAGGAGACACTCTTCATGTACTTCAGACAGAATTCGCAGATGTAGATGCAGGGCAGACCGAGGAGCTGGATGGGGTACGGGGCGAAGTACCACGGCTGCATTCGATATCTGAGCAAAACACATTCTTAAACCGAACAGCTCGTCGTCAGCCGACGTCCCCTAGTAGTGTCTTTCCACTATTCCATAACTATTTTAATGTGTGTTAGATCTGAACAATACCGTGGGTGCCAGCGTTTTGGGTTGCTAGTCACGGATTCTACGTCAGGGGAATTTGTTAACACTACCCAAGAATTGCTCCACACAATACCTATTTAGATCTACACAAAATAAATGAACGTTTGATGGCATTTCCTTATTCCAGAGATATTGTGAGATAATTTTTATAGTGACTCGGCGTACAAAGTACTTTAATGTTCCGTGCTCCAACACAAAACGGCGAGCTGTGACCATTGAACGATTGGATTGATTTTGACAAGCGCCTGAGGGAAATAGAACCTTTGAGATGTTTTCATGTACAAAGGAAATACGAACCTGCCTAATTCGATGACATCGACGTTCCTGACCCTGGTCAGGGCGTCCTCACTGTGTCCGACCATTGACATCGACCCCCTGAGGGAAGGAGCTGTAACAACAGAATTAAGCCAATAGAATAATAAACCAAACCTCCATTCGAGCCGTTCGCGTTCTCGCTTGCTTCGCCGTCTTCTGTGGGCACTCGGGGTCTCTTTCGGCCTCGGCCGCCGGGTCCTTTGCTCAGTTCTCTTTCCGGCGACCCATTCGCAGACGAGCTGAACGGGCAGAAATTACCACGCAACATACGGTTAATCAATAGTTGTACTTCTAGCTATTCCACAAACAAATAAAAATATATAGCCAAAGAAACCAACGTTTCATTGATATTGAGGAGTCCTCCCTTTCGGCCCTTCTGTGGCATTCGAACAGTGCGAAGATCCAAATATTCTCGTGGAACCCATTCATCCAGTCTGAAAAGAAAGAAACAGCTAATTTCACCCGGTCGTGGTTTTTTTCTTTAAAGGGTTAAATAGGCGAGATATAACCCTTCTTAGATATTGATACTCAAGGCGTACCTTCTGTTGCAGTCGACGTAGTGTACATAGTACATGGTCTCACAATTCTCCTGCTTTATCGAAATTACCTCGGCCTCTCCTGAACAATAACTCTTTAAAGGTCTAACAAGTGTCGCTGCAGGGCGTGAACAAAGTCGGAAAATGAATAGTGCATGAAATTATAATAAAAGCTTACTGTAGTGGTCAGAAGAAGTCATCCTCACTTGTAGATGGCATCCCTCGACGACTCTTTCGAGCCCAGTCTGATCGTCTTCAGAATTGCTGGGAATTGCGGGGCACTCGACCATCCTAGGCCGAATTTAGCTGGATCCACCCTTTCTACAAGTATCACAGCGACAAGACATAAAGGTAAAAACAAAGATGGAAATTAAGATTTATTGCCAACTACGGATTACACCAGACGGGCATACAAACTAATTAGTACAAATGCAACAATAATAGAAAACTCGTAAAAAGCGAGATGGTAGCAAGATCGGGATTGCATGACGCTCATTATTATGAAATTATTACTTCTCAGGCTCGGAGGCATGAGGGTTGGCGATCTCCTGCAGAACCTCGTCGATGCACTTGCGGAAGCCCTCGAGGGCCGACTTCGGCACGGTGATCGAGTTGCGGAAGCCGGACATCTGCTTCACCTGAAAGTAGCCAATCGTGAACGAAAGAAAAACGACTTTGACAGAAACCGTATTAAAACATAAAGCAAACCTCAGAGACACGGACGAAGGTTCCGCGGTCGTTCTGGCCAACGTCGAAGTAGAAAGTCTTGTTGTTCTCCGCCGTCAACTGCTTCGGCTTGGGCAGGTTCTGAAACCAAAGATAAGAACAAATAGGAGATACGATACTCACCGAAGCGGCCGGCTCGGCCAGGTATCCCTCAGAGTACTTGTCGATCATCGAGGCAAGAGTGTCGCGCACCTCCGCCATCCCGGGGGCAGGAATAGCGATCTGAAGACGAATAATTTTAAATAGGGAATTACGGCATACCTGAGCGCGAGGAGCGCGGGGGTTCGTCATTGTCTGCGCAATGCGCAGAAAACGGCCCCTGGCGTTCTCCTTCAGATCCAAGTAATATCGACGCGAATCAAACATGAGAGTTTCGGACTTCAGAGTTCCATTCTGAAAATGGGTGGCAAATAATTATTGTAAAAAAAAATACATATATAATGTGAACTCCAACGCCATGTATTGAATCATTAGATCCGCTACAGTATCTAGTCCACCTCTCCAAAAATAAAGTTAACCTCAGGAATCTCTCCGCCCTCGGGAAGACCCTCCGCGAACAGAATGATCTCCGACAGACGGTCGCGGAGTTGCACGGCAGCGACCATAGAGAGAACGAGACGAGACTTGTAGTTGGAACCCATCTAAAAGACCTTCCATGACTCTTCGGAGAAAGGGAAAAGAAAACCTCGGCGATCTTGATGAAGCGACCACGGTTGTTCTGCTTGACATCCACATAGTATCGCTTGTAGAGGATGTTGAGCTGCTTGCTTTCCAACTCCTCCTCTCCGTTCTTCTTGGTGCTGCGGTCTCCGCTTCCGTTGTCCGACATTTTAATTACCCTTCACACGTCCCGCAACAAACAAACAGATGGAATCCCTATCAACGGTCAGCGAGATGCTGAACGGTCTAACTAAAATACAAGATTTTCGAAAATATCAAAATTAAGTGCATATGATTGCAGAAAGGAAGACGGGCACAACAATCCCCACACACACGATGCTGTAAATGTAAATCAACTGTAAATCAACTGAAATTATTCCATATTTCTATTTTCCTATTATGAACATCACACAAGCTTAATATTGAAAAATACATAAATTAACAACAACAAAACAAGCGGAGAACAACCGAGTTGCTTCGCGGCGCAGCCGCCGACGTGAATTAGCAGTAGAGCGCGCTTTTCGAAATGGAGCAGAATATCTTTACAGGGTAAGACCCAAAATTTAGAATTTGATATATATCGATATAAATAAGATCAAAACAGTATATTTAATTAACATACAGAAAGGGAATAAACAATAAATTGCATTAATATAGAAATATGTACAAAATAAAATGTCCTTTACAAGGAAACGAATTAGATTTCCTATGTAGTTTGTATCGAGTTGTAGTTTGATCTTTCAGATCTACTTTTCCCGCCATTTCCCTCCTGAATTTCATTCCTTCGTGTTTTCTTGTCGATATTTTGTCATTTTCAGTTTAATGGCCGGCTAAGAACTTATTTCCACATTTTTGTTTTTGGATTGTTGTATCCTAAGAACGTTGAAACGCTTACCGTGACTTCATATTTTCTTCCGGTTTTAAACATTCATAGTGTTCTAGTCATCTCGTTTAACCCACTTTTCTTCCAGATGGCCGGCCGGGGTCCAGCCGGGTATGTGGTAGTTCCACCCAACCAAACGGCCTTCGACGACGCCGTGGGGGCGTTTCGACAGAGGAAGACATCGACGCCCAGAAAGAACAAGGTTTTTTCTACGTTTTCATGAAGACGTTTATAGCCGCAGTGTACGGTATTAAAATGCGATCATGGGTTTTGTAAAATTTTAGTCAACGGCTTACACGTCTTTTTTTTTCAGAAGAAGCGCCGCAGTCGCAGCGTCGACCAGGTAGCCTTCGGACAAAAGGTGCCTCAGGTTTATTTTGGTTGATTATCTGTATACTTCATATTTCAGTATCCCGACCAGCCGCGGGTTTCGGCCATCAAAAGGAGCGGTTCCCAAAAGGCCCGTGTACTCCGTGACTACCCCACACCATCGGTTGGTATTTTCTATACAATTTTTGCATTTTGATGGAGCTAAAGGGTTGTCTCGGTCATTGTTTAATCAAAAGTTTATTTCTAGCTCAAGACGCCTAAGCGTCACCTCACGATGCCCGAAACCCCCATCGTCCTCCGCAACCACCCGAACATCGCCGCTAATGCGCACAGCATTCCCACCAAGCCTCCTGCTCTTCCTAAGCCCAAGACACAGGAGGTTACTTGGCCTTCTTTATCTTCAATCATTCGTTGTTTTCAGAGGATGTCGCGGCCGAGAGCACGCCATCCTTTGCGAGATATCCAGCAGGTCCCCGCCTGGGTCGAACGACTCTATCAGCCGAAGAAGTACGCTGACCAGGTCGTAGTGGGAGAGAGACCGTTGGTTCACAAACTTTTCTTCGATATGATCGTGATTTCAGTGGCTCGCCGAACAGCTCTCTGGGAGGATCCGCCAGGGCGAGGGGCTCGAGCAACACGAGAAACGACTCCAACCGGCGGCAGATAACTTTCTGAGGACGTCAAATCTCCAGCCCACGTCATTTGATCTCTACTCTTTGTGATACGATCTTACCTTGTACAATAATTTTCAATTCTTTTGACATAAAGCTGTATTCAAGCAGTTCATAGTATAATAGAAACAATAGTTAATTTTACAAACAAACCAAGGAATACTTCTACTTAGGAA
>LNBV01020389.1:9382-26678 GCA_001513535.1 Oscheius sp. TEL-2014 | reverse complement strand
GAAAAAATGTTGTTTCAATAAAGCTTGGACAAAAGGAGTAAAAACCAATTTGATTCTTTTTAAAAGGAATAACTAGGAACGAATTGCTCCAGGTACGAACTTCATTACAAACCGATTCAATACTTGAGAACTCTTTTTGGCATTCGTTACTTTACATAAGGTGAGCAGTTGTTTTCATGAAATATATTGCAGAAAAACATTGCAGTTGTATTGTTAAAAAAATTATCCTTAGTCAGTAAGTTTATGGTGCAAAGACGTAGAAGAGACAAAGTGGATAACATATGACTCAGTGGTTGTCGTGAAATGCCAATTAAACCATTTTGTTTGTGAAAAACCATTTTTGGTCCGACAAATGGAGATAGACTAGTGATTGAAGGCCGATCAACGGTAAATAAAATCACGGCACACGCTCATCAAGACAAATGGGAGTTGAATCAATCGTAGACTGTGATTTGTTCTCTGCTGCCAGACTTATGATCTGATTAGTGTTGTAGAAAAAAATTTAACTCAAAGTTTTCTGAAATGTTGTACTTTGAAAAAAAAATATGTTGTACTTTGGCTAACATTACTGGAAACGCACAAAAGTTAGCTTTGAAGGACGGTTACCTTAATATAAAGGTATGTGAAATTTTGCGAAAAATGTTGTGCCATTTAGTTCTTAGAGGAGAATGGTATAAAAATTGATAAATCAATCAATAATCCGGGGTGGTAGGTAGAGAAGGAATGTGGTCGGAACCTGTCGCTCCATACGCGGTTGGCGCGAATCACGCCGTTCTCCCATAGGAGAAGGCGCCGAAGACGTTTCATTATTATGCAAGTGAAGTTAATCCCACGCGGCGGGGGTCTCGAACTCGAATACAAAAGAGACTGAGGTAGAGTAGGTGAGGCAGAACTTAAGGGTTCTGGTTGAACGGTCGCAGTGCGCCAAGGCCCTCAAAAGGATGTTTGACCAGTGGGACGAGAAATAATGGGGTCGAAATTCGCAACAATTGCAAAGTAAAAGACAATTGCGGTGATTCGCGGCGAAGCGCAGAAATGACCCTGAGATCATTTGTGCGAGACAGCGACGCACGGGAACTCGGGTACACACGGCAACGCCTTCCACGGTCTCCTTATTTCAGTTTTCCAATCTGATTTTGACGTCAAAGCTAAAGTTCTACTTTAGGTTTACCGTCATTGTGCTCAAAGGTTTTGGAGTATTACATAAGTTCTACCTTATAATCATGCTTGTGCCAGGGGGGAAATAATGAAAAAAAGAAAAAGGTTTGGGTTCCAATCCGGTGAGATTTTGCATGATTGGATTAGATAGTTTTCGCTCGCTCTGGCAATTTTAGACAGCATGAAAATTGAAATTTTCTTATTGGTAAAAACGGAAGTTTTCCGCTATCCATTATGAAAAAAAACCGTCTCTTTGAAGTAATTTCGTTTTTGGGAAAACACGGTCAGACTTTTCGGGGTTTACTGCAATTGTCAATAAGGGGCTGCACAATTTCAAAAAAATTCATCAAACCAGAAGTTTGGACCACCCTGGAATAACTACAAATCGTTTCGTTATCTAACTCTAAGGGCACTAACGAAAAATATAGTGTCTTCATAACATTCTGTTTTATGAGAACTCTTTCATTATCGTATGCTCAAAAGTTCGAAGTGTTCGGTTGTCAAGATCATGAAAGTAATTATTCAGAATAATAAGAAAGAAGTGCGCGAGGGGAAAAGGCGGTGTAACAAGAGGATATGGTGGAAGAAGCCCGATCAGATCCAATGGCGAGCGTCTCTTATTTCCACTAGCTCATAAACAACGCGCGGACGAACTCACGATGCTCTGGTCTTTATAAACAATCTTAAGGTTAGACTTCGAGGCTTTCAGCGATCTGAATCAGCTGTATGGGTGTTCATGTAGGGCGCACGATGCATATAGTCGCACTGATACGTTAGGAAAGTTTGAAACGTAGTCAACTGGGAAGGAAAAAATCCGAACGAGACCTAAAGTTTACTCAGCGGACCAGCTGGCATGGTTAGAACGCAATTAGAGGCGCCGTTTAGACGACTCATATTGCGCTCCTGTTTAATAATAACAGAATACAAATGCGACATCTGGTCGCACCGGAAACCTCAGCAGCTGCGTCTGAAAAAGTGGCATACGGCCAGGGAAAGACTTCCGCGCACAAAGAGAAATCAACACATGGCACGGAGTAACAAATCGTCTTCGCACTGTCTCATTTGAACAGCTGGAATCGCACTGAAAGCCGAGTGGGTGCCGGGTACAGATTGAACACGGGTTGTACTTTCGTGAGAATTTTGGACGATTCGGAAGTACTATTACTGATCTGTGACATCAACTTTAATGAAAAAACAAGTAGTAGACGATCCTAAAAAGAGTATTTTCAGAAAAGGTTTGATTCATCATTTACGTTCGTATTCTTGTTGCACAAACTATAAATGCCGCTTATTTTGCTTCCCTGAAAAAAAATCATTGGTTGCAAACAAAACCGGCATCCCGAAAAACAAATAATCAAATCACAATCTCTATAAATAAAACGTTTACAAGCATAATCGAAAAACTTTTTTTTTATATAAAAACAACGTCGCAAAAAGGACCGAAAATCGAACAAAAGAACGAAGACTGAAATGGGCTCGAAAAAGCTCTAGGGAAGAATTGAATTTTGGGATAGTTCAAGGATAGCCCATGAAAGGTTCCAGCGATATTCAGAATTTTAAGCTCCACCATTTCTAATGTTCTTGATCATGTAGTTGTAACACTGCCGATGCGTCTGTTTGATTCAATCTACTTCAGCTATTCAACAATAGGCACAAGATTTCGGTGGTAATTGAAACTGAGAAACAGCCATCAATGTTTAGAAATCAACAGTTGAAACCATAGAATCTCTCGCATTGAATTCCTTGAAGAATATCAGAATCTCGAAGGATCCAAAAACCAAATAGAATCCTTGAAGTGGAAACGGAAAAATTGCTTTTTCTGTATATCTGCGCCCAAGCGTCTTTTAACACAAAACTTGGAATCGACAACACCAATCGCTTTCTAGGTAACTTCAACGGATAGTCGAGCGCATTGCCCCTACGAGTTAAACGCTCAATTACAAATTTAGGTTTTTTTTAAAGTTTTTTTTACCACTTGATCAACAGTTTTACCGGTTTTCCTTATTCTGCCCCTTATCCACAGCCCACAATTCTAGCGCTTGTTTTTCCCGCAGCTATACGGCGTACATTGCGTGCCTTGTTAGCAACCACACCCAACCCATAATTATATGGATCGTTTACGCTATCGCCGTGACACGGCTATCTCCGTGCTCCGTTCCTGGCCTCGCAATTAGCCTACAATCAGAGGCCTGTTTATAAAGGCGCAGATGGCAGGGTGCCAACGCGGGGCGGCTGCGGCGCGTGTCTGGTCACTGGGTCTGCTGACCAGCGAATTTATTCGCCCTGCTCCACATTTGAACTGGGAAATAACACCTTTCGCACAAACTACAAAATAGAAAATTGATATTTACAATTTTCCTTTATTTGCCTCCCAATCTGTTGCTTGGCCTAAAACGTCGTCTAATTCTCTTTTAAAATCATTTTTTGTCGTTTAAATTGGCCATGAGTGATGAATATATTTCAGATGGACGGGTTAGAGGAACCAGTAGAAGACGTTGTTTGCTCATGTTGTTGTGAACTAATCACTCCTGTTATTCATGTCATTTGTCAAGATTGTGATGCCAAATTATGCGTTCCGGTAAGATTTTGCGAAAGTATCATTTTTATTCAACTTATTTAGTGTTTTCGTATGGGAGCCGAAGTTGGAAAACATAAAAGAGGACATAGCTACAAAGTTTGTGACAAAGAGGGCCGACCGACATTTGAGAAAAAGGGTGCCTGGGGCCATATTGAGGAAAGGAAACTCCTCGACGCAGCCCACAAGTATAAACTAGGCAACTGGTAAGCTACAGTAACCCAATTTTGAAAATATTTTCTGTCAATAGACAGTTTAATCCCAACATTTTGTTTTATTAATTTATATGTTTAGGTCTGAAATGAGGCAGATGATGAAGACAACTCGCTCTCAAAGCGAATGTATTGTTTATTATGATACCTACTTTATCAGAGGTCCTATAGGCCGATTTGCTCTACGTGATCTGGAATGGTAAGGCAATATTGATTTTCAACTTTTGTTTTAAATCTAGGAAGGAGAATGAGAAAGATTACTGGAGAGAGGGATACATGCAAGAGTTGCTTAGTAAGCACAATTCAGACGACATGCGATTCAATCGTAAGTTGTATCTATACACCTTAGGAGCTGAAGTTTATTTTAGTGTATCTAGCGGCTCTTCGGTGGAAAAAGAACGTCACGCTGAAGCCGGATGATGAAAACCTGAAGGACGAGATACGCAAAATTGCCAAGGAGTATGTGAAACACTTTGAAGATCATGATCCGGGAGAACCATCGACTTCTCATCATGTGAGTTTCTTTTGTGTTAGAATTTAAATTGAACGAAAGAATTTTAGGTCGATTTCCCTCTTTCTCCTGCCATTCGCTGTAACAGAGAACTTAGATCCGTGGATCCTATGGATCCCTTCAGTGACAGAGAGGAAGAACCCGAGGAAGAAGATGAACAAATGGATGATGAACCTGGACCATCGCATGTTCACACGAATGTGAGATAAGCTTTAGCTTGTTTTATCTTTTCCTTGTTCAGGGCAGACGCAGTGATCCACTAAAGCCCGAGATGTCAGACGACAGTTTCCATAGTATGCGAGAGGAGACTCCTCTTCCCGCCATCAAGGTTGTTTTGAAAAAGGTACAGGATATAGTCATGCTGGAAAACATTTGATTTTTTTAGGTCGACAAAGGAGAGGAAGGAGATAGCTACATTGTGGCAAGTGACTCGTACAGAGACGCACGGGAGGTATGTTCTTTTCACTTAGTTGTTTTATTACCGTTCTTTAGGCTCAATCGGAGTCAAATTCTGGAGGAGCTGAAGCTTGTAGTGACGAAGAGATGGCTGATACTAGCTGCTTCCCGGAGGCTGACGAAATGGAGGACTCACTTTTGACGGAAGATGACCTGCATGGATTGGAGAAAGAAATGAGCAGCGTATGTTTTTTCTTTGTTAACTATTTGCAATTTTTCAAACGTTACTATTGCTGAGACCATAGGAAATCAAAAAAACAATTTCTTGCACCGTTTAAAAAAAATCTGAGTGGCGGTGGGGGGATAGACTTTTTTCTTTTCTTGACATAATGGGACATTTTTTGGAAACAATTCATTCAATTGCAAGAGATCTTTAAGACTCAGAAACCAATCGATTTAGGAATCAGAAGACAGTGACCGTGAGCCCCCGGCGAAGAAAGCCCGCCTTAGCAAGACATCCACTCCCAAAACTGTGAAAAAGAAGAAGAAGGTCTGGAAGTCGAAGAAACAACGCCGCTTGGAGTCGTTCCAGAAGCGCCAGGCCACCAAAGCTAGAAAAAGGGAACAGGAACTTGAAAAGGTTTGTAACCCAGATATATCTTTTTTATACGTTCGTTTTAGCATGAAGAAATTGTGTCCAAGGAAACTATTGCCACCACACGCGTTCGTCATCAGCCCCTGGCTTTGTATAGAAGCAGGCCTCGCGTTGAGAAACCAAAGTTCCGCCAAGATGACTGCGTGCTTCTGAGCTACAACAGCGAACGCAATGATTACGAACTGGTTGGTTTTAATTGATTGTTTTTTTCTAAAAATTATATATTTATAGGAGTCGTACAATGATGCAGAAACCCTAATCAGCCAGCTGACAATTGCCATGCCTCGAGTGAATAATGAAATGATCAATTTTGAAAACAATGTGAAATTTGCCAGGATTCAAAAGTAACGAATTTTCGTTTCAAAAGTATACTACATCGTTTAAAGGTATAAACGTGCGCTGATGGTGCGAAACGCCAGGAGAAACGCCATAGTGGAACACGACAAAATTACGAAATTCTTCGATTTCATGAAAGTAAGAAAGTTTCTGAATGTTAAAACTTAGTTGTTCAAGGCAATGACCATGGAAAAGAGGAAGGCTAGTCAGATTCTGGAGCAGAGGTCGCCTGTTGAAAAAATAAACTCTCGAATCACTCAAACTTTGACGAAGGAGGAGCACACTCGCTTCACGGATCGTGTTGAAAGTAGGAAACCACTTTTGAACTTTCAAAAACACTTTGTTTAGAATTCCAAGAACTGAAGGACCGAATTGAGAGGCTGCAAGAACTGCAGAGACAAGGAGTCACCTCGCTTAAGGGTTGCGATTTGGGTGTTTCTCCCAAGAAAAAGAAAACCAAAGGCAACTCAGAAACTAAGAGAAAGTGAGCTTTCATAATATTTTGCTTGTATGAGAGAGTTTGAGAGAGGTACAAATTATTTGTTGTTTTCCTACTTTTGTCATTATTGCTTTTTTTGGTTATTTGAAAAATTAGCATCAGTTTCGACCACTTTTTGGACTTCAATTGTTAATTGTTTTCATTGAACTTCGGTTGCAAACTGATTCAAAATTCTATGATCAAAATAAATTTTTTAATTTGGATTTGGAGAATGTTTCTATTTGAAAATGTCTATGAAAGTTCAACGCATAATCTACTTTGTTGCAATTCACGATTGATCAAACAAAGAATTGTCCCAGGAAACTCCAGGGCTTAAAATTGCACAACAGGGTTGTTTACTTCGACGAAAACTCGAAAAATCTAAATAAGTGAAATCGGTATTTCAACCTTATATCCTTTCTTAACAATACATTTGCAGGGCCGGTCTGAGATGGAAGGCTATCCAAAGACAGCATCTGAAGATGGCTGCCGAATAGCCTCGATACTAAATGTCACACCTAATCCGTCCATAATAATCGATCTTCCCAGTCTACCAAGCATTATTATTTGACTTCGCTTTACTATTCCCTTGTAGATATTACCGCATTTTGCACGATTTTCCTTTAAGACCTTTTTTAAGTATTTCTGTGTCATCAAACTAGCTCCAACGATGTTCTCATTCCCATGCATACTTCGTAGTGGTTTCTTGCCTTATCTGTGGATGACCTTCCTATCGGTATTTCACTTGCTCCAACTGTTTGTATCCCGGTTTTTCACTAATAAACCCTTTCTTAGAATTTGTATAAAAAAAAGGTTTGGTTACATCCATGAACATCCGACAAACTTTACTATCGCTGTGATCAGGAAAACCTACAGTTTCTGAAGCCGCTGTGTTTTCTGCGGGATATCGCATGACATCGCTTAGCGTGATCGATCCACGGCTGCTATAATTAATCACCGCTTGCAAAACAAAGCGAAGTTAAATCAATATCACATTCGTTCAAATCTTTACAACACGCCAACTCCAAGGCAAATGTGCGTTTTCAATTACTGAACAAAATTTTGTCATGCTTAGTCATATTGCGTATTTAACAAGTTTTCGACAGATTCGGACTTTTTTTTTGCTTATTATTGTAAAAAGTTCTTTGCGCATACATGGAATAATCTACTTATTCATATTAAAATAATTGCCGTACCTTATAAAAATACAAATTTTCAGATGAATCCGACGGAAAGATCTCGATCTGGTTCATCAGAAGGCTCAGATGTGGGTTCTAAGACCAAAGGATTCTTTTCGAGTCTAAAGCGAAAAATGAAAAAGATCGCCAAACCGGATGAAAAAATGAAAAACAAAACTAATGAGGCAAGTCCAGGAAACATCCAAGACCAAGGATCTTCTACCAAAAAGGAGGAAATGGATCAACCACAGTTAGCGAATGAACCTTCGAAGTTAGCTCACGAACATGCCATGAATGCAGTTGAAACCGGCTCCACCACACTCACTGAGAAGCTTAATGTTGGTTTGTCGCTGAATTTCCAAGCTGAGGATAAGAATGAAGAGATGGAAGCTTTCTTCAAAGATGATTACTACCGCACCGATGACGCTCAACCAAATAACTTTGAAGCTGATGCTAACTTTGACGAGGACTTGCTGTACCAAGCGTTGGAACTTGATCCTGAAAACCTTCAACAATTCGAATTGACTCCAGAAGCTTCAACATCTCCGCATCCGGCCGACCCGGAAGAATCATCGACTGTCGAGAAGTCACTTTCTCTGCGTTGTCGTTATCAGCCTGTTGACGAACTCGACCAGATTACTCCGGAAGCCCTTTCCGTCAAATTGTGGATTCTTCTTCAAATGATCGAAGGAAACTGCCCGGCCGTACTACCGATGATGTCTCTTCGCCAAACGATTGTCTTTTCGAAGATTCGGGAGATTTTCTACGACGAAGATTTACCATTGCAGCTGTATCCTCCACAAGGCTTCAAGAACTTTGTTGTTCAATTGTGGACATCTTCAAGTCTTGATTTGGTACCATCTGGAATTGTACCCAAGGATCTGGAGGCACTGAATGGAATGCTAAGCAACAGACAAATCCGTGTTTTCGAATTAGGTAATACAAATATTTTTTTCAAAAGAAAGTCATTTTCAGGAACCTCCATTGCCGAAGCTCTGGAAATGTGGATTTCTGAAATGAAAAACGAATATGGATCACATTTCAACCTTTTCAATGGGTTAATGGCGGTAATATACAATAATGCAAATTGTTTAACTAAGATTTTTCAGCTTCCCGAACATCTCTCAACTGGGCAGCAATGTGGAAGCCCTGTTGATTTCATTACAACTATGCAATTTGTCGCCATGAGTCCCGACTTTATCAAAACTATTGGTTTCGATACCCATTTCTTTTGCTCTTTGCAGCCAAAGTTAAACGTTGCTACATCTCAAAAGGTTCCTAAATATCGTAAGGTTTGCCGTAAATAGAAAAAACTTAGTTGTTTAGCTCTGGCTTGTTCTTTGGATTTTCCAACCATCGGTGAAATCGCAAGGCAATTTTGGACTGAAGAAGGGAAATATGACTATTCTATTCTATACACTGCTAATGCGGTAAGTTTTGAATGTTAATGTTTTCCGCACGTTTAAAGTTCAATTACAACAGAAACTTTCAGAGAAGTTGGAATTGGTCACTTTGCGACTGGGATTGGTTGGTAGAGTCTGTGAAAAGAAAACCCCGTCGAATCGTCGGACTCTGGCAGGTACAAAGGTTCTTTATAAAAACCATTTACTAATTTATGTGTCCAGAAAAATCAAATCGTAGAAGAGAAACGTAGGAAGAAGGCTGAGCAAGATCAAAGGGACGTGGAAGTTATAAGGAACGCTGAAATGCCGGTACATAGAATTACGGTTTTTGCGCTTGTCTAACATCGCTTGCGATAATTGAATTAAAACAACCTTTTTCGAAGAAATTTGTGATGTTTAGAGCCACTTCGACTGGGAAGAGTGCACCAAACAAGGAACTAGCAATGAAGTTACGAAGGTTAACTTTGCCGAAGACAACTCTGCGGAAAACCCAGCTTATTCTTACAATGACTTCGGTATGCCCAGTCCATACACTAATGTTATGGTGCTTTTAGACACAGCAGAAGCTGATTTTTTGGGTGGGGTGACTGACGACTGGGGTGATGACATCAGTTTTTCTCCGCCTAGGATTTCCGATATTAGCAGGTACAACACACCTGCTGATCTTTCAGTAAACATTGTTCAGACATGGTTCCTCTACTACATTGTACTCTACGGAAAGTGAAAATTCGCTCCAGAGCTGTCGTCGGTCTCTCCATCAGGTGCGTTTCTCTCTCTTTGCGGGCTTTATTAATGACCGACGTTTGCATTACAACATCCATGTTCAAAAAGAATACTTGCAGATTTCTCTGACGTCCGCGAATTCCTGTGATCTCGTTGACCCTGGCTACTGATCACACACGTCACCTCCGATTGTTCTTCTTTCTCATCTTGTGTGTTCTTGTAGAAAAACTGTTTTTGTTGTTTCCATAGAAACTTTGTTAATGAATGGTTTGCGGAAACCAAAATTAGCAAACTTTCAGCCCCGAAAGCAAACTATCAGTTTCAATTTCAATCGTTGTATGACAGCGACGGTTGTCTTTGAAAGTCACTATTACACTCGAGAAACCCCTTATCGTCTTTGCCGTTGGGAAACGATGCGTTGTTCCTAATGATAATCTCTTCCTTAAAGGTAAATGAAACTATAATCTTGGTTCAGTAAAACCGAAAACAACCCCAAAAACTAATCAAAGCCTCGAGCAGTTCTACTATTGGGGCATTGTGTAAGAAAAAAAGGCAAAAACATCGGTTTTTCGATGTAATGTAGAATAGTGTAGAGATTCTTCTATGAAATTGGTGTTTTCAATGTATAAAACAAAACTCATTGTGTAACAAAAACTTGACGGAAAAGATATATTCACCCGAAATGAGACATATCCATGTTACAAATCCGGAATTAGTTTCAATCCACTCATGTGTACGATATTTATTGTGGGTAAAATACTTATTGCGAATTTTAGGACTCCATCTAGCCAGGAATTAAAGCTGAAGAATAAAGCCTAACTAGGTGTTAGTAGTCCATTTTCTTGAAAAAAAAGGTCTGGCTGAAAGACAGAGTGCACCAATCTTCTTCTTCGAAATACGATTCGGTGGTTGAAATGAATTAGTAAAAGTTCAGCCACAGTTGTTCTACCAATCGTAGTCGACACAAGTGATCAATTTCGTAAGTTAAACAGCCTGAAAACATGGGTTACTGTAGGTACAAAAACCAGTTGACCTTGTCCATTTAGGAGAAGTGTTTCTTTGTGACATAACCGGAAACGGACTCCGTCGCGAGTCACTATCTCAATAATCCATTTTCCATGACCGCAGCCAACCTGAATACCAGCAGTGTGGTTTATCTGTGGGTGAGTCTACCTTGCTAGGGTTGAATGTCACCATGTCTGTGCGGGTAGGGTGCATGAGGCCGCTGACCTCGCCGTTTGGCGCCGTAACCTGAGAACTGATAATTGATTGATAGCTAGACGATTGCTCACCCTAACTAGAACCTCTTTAGGAACTTGAAGTCTGAAGTTCAGTTCGATCTGAGAAGCTTGTTGGGGACAGAACAGTTGGGCATTGGCGTGATTGACTACACCAAATTCATGACGTGCTCTGAAGCTGGGTTTTACTTTGCTATAAGTTCAATTACCTGCGTTTTCGCTCGTAACTTGTTAGCTGGCAATTTGGATCAAAGGGTTTTCCATCCCTCTCCAATAACCGTACCAACTTGCATTCTACCGGTGGCGCAGGAATCGGTGCAAGTTTTACAGTCTGCGGTTCTTCTCGGATGGGTGTGCATATGGTCAGCCGATTTTCAATGCTCTGCAATAAATTGATTTTTGAAATAGAATTGAAATATAAATCAACCTCAACTCGGTAGATGGGACGGTCGTCTGTTTCATCTGTGGCGACTTTGCCTTTCTTGGTTATGCGAAGGCTCGACTGCAATGAAACATTTGCTATGTATTTTGTATGAACACAGAACTTAAACAGGAATATGTACATGAAGCGAGATCAGAGAAAAAAGAGAGTGATAAAGAAATAGGGAAATGCAAATAGACCTGCTAAAACTTACATAAACAAATTTTCGGAAAGAAGATTGCCTCCTCCGGATCAGTGGGGTGTCCTCCATCTAAACATCTTCCATAATAAAAAGAAATATCAAACAAATTGTTTTCATAAAGAGGAAGGCTATGAGACAATGCCTAATAAATCAATATACTAAGTTGATACACGTTTGTTTTTGTTCGTAGATAAGAGGGTTGACCTTCGAATGTCTGCAAATGCCCCGGGGTGCCTTTAGGAAGGCGTCAAGGCCCAGTTGGGCGTGGTACGGATTGCCGGATATTATGGGTAACTGTTATATTACACAATGTGTTTACTCTGCAAGATGAATTATGGTTGCACGACCGGATGTATTGGTAGAAAATATGGGCCGAGACAGCAGGAACAATCGTTCTGTGCACAGGGGCGGTCATTAATTTTGCTTTGCTGCTGCGCGAACACTGTCAGCGACAGCAAAGTTTGTTTGACGACCGTATACCGGCAAAAGGGTGCGATTCGCGATTTCGGAGAAGAGCGAGGACCAACCGCGAACTCTGTGTCGGTCACGGTCCCTGATCGATCTTAGAGTGAACGAATGAGAACGTTTACCGTTGTTGACCACTGGAATGCAGCAATGACGCCAGTCGAACACTTTCTTCCAAAAACTGCAGTTTTTGCGGCAGGATGGACAAAGGTTACAGTAATCTCCCATTTAGAGAAAGATTTAGGGTTGCGGTGTAATGCTAAGGTATACAAAGTGTTGGATGATTAGAGAGAAGTCGAGACGGGTAGTGCCGCTGATCGACTGGTTTTCCCCTGACGACCGTTCTGCCCGCCCACACAGAAGATCAGCTGTTCTTTCATTGCAATTACAGTAACCCAGAAGCTGTCTACCTTCTGAAAACCACAGGAAACATTAAGCAGAAACAAGCACAGCCCATGTCTAGAACAGATGGACATGTTCACCACAAAGAACCTCAACAATGACGTGGAACACAAGAAGTAAGGAATAGAACTCTAAAGCAAAACAAGGAAAGACTCTTATGCCAGCATAGCGTCAAAGAACACGAAGGGTAACCCCGCGAGGGACTGTGTTCAAACAATGAAAATTTCCTTTGTGGGCACGCCCGCGCTGTAATTTGGAACCTATGAACTTGTGACTTTTAAAGACCGCGGCAAATGGGTTTAAAGGTAACCTAAGGTTAGAGCCACGCACGTGCCACTGAAGTCACGCGATAGACATAACGTCATCATGTGTCTCTTACTGCGCAGATTTTTAATAAGCGGGCAGAGGCGCGTTCACAGCGCCGTCGGCCGCTGTCAGGTTTCATTTGTGTTCATGAAATACCGCAGCTGATACGGTATCACCGGAAAGGAGCCGAAAATAGGAGTGTTTACAGGGACAGATTGACCGGATCTGCCTTCCTCCACTTTGCACGAAGAGTCTGTAGAAGTGATTCTTTGTTGTTGAGCAAAAATCATTGGTTAAAACACAACAAAGCTAATTTGTTCCGCGCTCTTTTTCACATGTTATGAATTCAGATTACGGTAGCTGTCACCCTTCATTGTTGTTATTGGCGATGCGTCAATAGAGTTTTAAAACGCTGACAAAACCAAAACAGAGAGATTATGATCTTTGGTGAAAACTATTTCGCTAAAAACAATGCTCTTTATCCGCCGTGGATCATCGCAAATTTAAAAACAGAACACTTCTAATCTTATTTCGGTTTGGCTGATGTTACTGTGCCTTCTACACATCATGTAAAGCTTTAGGATAAATATCGTAGTATTAGTACGTGGTAACAAAGTAGTTTTGGAAATACACAATATCGATACCAGATCATTTTTATTAGAACTTTTAATGACCTCGAGTGTACAAAATTTCAGTCTGCAATGGTGAGTCATTCCGAATCACAACACCTTGTAACAAACGTGATAACCTAGAACACGATCAGACCACTTGGTTGTTTTTTGTCTTTTGTAGTGTACCTTCGGTTACAACATGTATTACTTGAATTGATGGTGAGCGACCGTAATCAGAATTCATACTATGTGAAAAAGAGACCAAAAACTTCAGAAACTCGATAGAAATTATGATGTCTGCTTACAGCAACTCTGCAACAACGTCTACAAGGAACTGATCAAAGAACGGCTAGATCGTAGGCGCGCGTTGAGACAGAGACACGAAAAAAAGCCCTAAACGGGGCGCCTGATGGTTTAGTGGAACCAACATTTTTATTCTTTGTTCGATCGGCATTAACCATCAGCAGACTTGCAAACGTTCATTAGAACGAATTATTTCGAAATTTAAATGCTACACCTGAAATTATTTAGAACATCAACACTCTAGATTACAACAATTTTCGTTAATGAAAACGATCTTGTCATAAATAATTTGCATGTAGCTCCTTGAAAAGAATGTTTGACATGAAAATGGTCCCCTTTGCACTATTATTATATACATGGTTATGAATTTCAGTTCTGGAGAAGCGGAAGTGTGCGATCACACCACGGATCGTTGACCGGTGGACTTGCATCACTCTGATTCAACAAGTTATGAGAAGTGGTGCACACGGAATTTGAGTTCTGCTATTACTTACCTTTGTCCCAATCAAAGTTAAACAACGAACAGCTTTTAAGACTAAGTGTTTGTAACGTATCATGGGAGAACCTGCTTCTGTCGTGCTTTCTGACGTGTTTTGGGCAAAGTCTTCGTGTCAATAGCAGATTAATATTCATAACAAATGAGCTTGACCGCCCATTCTTCTTGCAAGAAAAACATCCGGCCTGACGTAGTGGTTGAATGTTCTTTTGAACTTGTCGCTGGTCACTGGGACCGGAACATACTGTAAAATGGCAAATTTCACATTTGTCAAAGGCACTAGTTGACGTCGAAAAGAAAATTGTTATTTTAATAAAAGTACACTTCATCTTCGGTGCCCGTAGACGCAAAGTTCTTTAGAAGTAATGCGCCAGTTCCGTCAACTGCAGGGTTGCAAAGGGTAATATTTCTAAAATTTATGACCCTTCACTCGGGGATCGTGGAGAAACAATCGGGTTCAATCCGTTCGTCCGAAGGCCTTCTAAATTGCTTCCTCGACGAACGCAGCCGTCAAAAGTTAGAAAGACGATCTATCATGCATTCATATGACCCTACCCCAGGCGACAAAAGAAATGTTGCATGCTGGTCACGCGCACAGCCTCAAGGGTTTCCCCCACTTTTGAATTTATGCCCTTTCTGGTTCATTTTCAAAAAAAAAGTTAGTTGCATTCTTATTGAAATTAAAGTTAAATCCTGTTTTCAAGACATTTGTAACTAAGGCAAAGTTTACATTTGTTATCCAAGTTGTGTTTTCAACGTTTTAGATGAGAATACTTACCTGTCATTTTACAAACCAAGTGTCTGGTCTCAAAGTTTGTCATGAGAAACAAAAGACACGTTTTTTGTAGACAAATCCACCAGATCTTTTATATTCCAGCTTTAAAAGTGGATGAATCAAATTGATTTTGAAAAAAAAACTAATGTCGCTGGGTTCAAATTCTTCTTGGGTATTTTGTGGGTTAATAAGTTTGTTTTTGGTTTTCAGAGCGAGCCTTTCGAAGAAAGGTTTGTGGGCAGTGCCCAATGTTTTCATTCATCTCAGTACTTTAATTAAACGCATCAAAATTGTTTATAGTCTGCTCCAGAATGACGTGCCTGTTACTGTTGTCCATAACTTCACAGTTACCTCCGGTTGTAATTTATTAAGACAGGTTGTGCGACCGTATTTAGTAAACAACCCAGTTTTGGAACCTTATTTATCCATAGAGTCCGAAGAACAAGGAGCGCCGCTCAACTTCTCGTAACCCGTGGATTTATACCCCCAGAGGACTCCTCGCTTCTAAACTTTCGCTACTTTGTGTGTCACTCGGCGCATAGCAGTCGTTTTTATCTCAATCCTTCAGTGTTTATGTGACACTTGGGTTGCGCTTCAGTTCAATCCTGAAGTTCCGGAACAACACAAGTGTTTCTGGCACATACCGTACCGCCTTCCTAGTTATCAATCAAAGAACGTCATTTGTTGTGTGAAGAAGGCACTTTACCCACTTTCCAACTTTCCAAAGAGCGAAAGCAAAGTTATACGTGCAGAGCAAAAAGTACATGGCCATGTTTCAAAGTTTCACTCCCCCGCGATTACTCTTAGTTCTGTCTCGTCTTATTGTTCCTACCAAGCTTATGGAATTTCAGCTGTTGTTTTTTGCCCCAGCGTTGCTTCTTTCATTAGATGTCATTTACATTTTAACGTTTATCAAACGTATCCAACAACAGAATTAACATCCGGGCTTCAATTTGCATAACGTTTCTGTTTTTGAGGTTCTTATGACGTTCCAGGGTCCCCACCAATTTCAGAGATTCCAGACATCCAGTAAAGTAGTTTGATCTTTGTAAATATATGTTACCCCATGAAACTGAGTGAGCGACGAAGCTTCAGGGGAGCTGCAAAAGTTTATGGCACAGCCAATTGTTCTTTATGATGCCAGTTGCTTCACAAAGTGCCTCTACGAAGGCTTTTTTAAACTTCGAAACTCATTATTTGCGTCGTCTCTAAAGAAACCCTTGGCAACAACACTGAATAATGCAGAGGGAGCGGAAGAATTTCTCATATTCTGCCTTCGCCAACAAAGCCTCTCAATTCCGCCAGCCTTGCGAAACTTGAAGACCTCGAGGTCTTTATTCACCTTCCTCATCGAACTGGTAGACGTGTGTATGGGCGTCGGGCGCAGCAAATGGTCCAATTACTTGTCCGTCCAGACTGAGACGGAACAGAGCCATTCCCGACGGCCCGCACTCACGCCGACCGCGTTGTGATGAATTGCGCTGTCGCACGGCGATGCAGCGTTGCTCTGGTGAATAATATCTGCTATCCAAAACCCACTCCCAGTTGTTTTTGTGGGTCCGAAGTGATTGCGTGGTATGACTTCCGGGATTCCACGGCTTCAGCCAAACGTCAGAACCCATTAATACATCAAGGAAATCCCACACAACACAAGAACATGGCAATCTTTCATCTGAGGCCAAAGCGTACGACAGTACCTAAAATGATATACCCGGAAGCAAATGCGCCAAAGCTTTGTTTTGAAGTCTCTAAAGTATACTTATCTTTCGCTGAGTATGACAACATTAGATTTGATGTGCCCTCCGGCATTGCCTTCACATGCATCTCCGAGGAACAAACGCCGTTGGACTTTTTGATCTTCAAACCCATGACGATTCGTTCTGTCAATTGTTTCATGTAACTTACAAATCAGGACCTTGAGTCCTCATGTATTACGACTTTTAAAATTTGTAAACCGTTCAGTTTCCAACGGATTTTTTAGTTACGCTTGGGTTTGTGGTTTTTACTCCCTTCAAATTCTGATATTTTTCTTACGCTCGTCAGCCGCCCATCGCAAGCTTGAAGTAATGAACAAACTCTAATTTACTCAACACAAACATGTTTTCCTCAACTTTGTTCATTTCGCATTTGTCCCACGGAGCCCGCCACCTACAGTTGATTGTTTCAGAAAGCCATGCTGTATGAACCAGAAGACCACGAATTATTCCTAACTCCTCAAATTTCCTTCTTTTCTTCTCTCAAAGGTGGCGCATCTCGACACATGATGGTTAATGGTAGTGATAGAAAGTTAGTAGAACTATAGACATTACATACATTTTTATTTGCAGAATGGCCATTAAAATCAAGTGCAGCAACAACGACGTTTATAGAGTTTCTCCTGTTTTTTGTGTCCTGGAACCGGGAATGTCTCAACGGTTGCAGGTTTGTTTGATTTCGTTCTAGCATGTTTACA
>LNBV01020358.1:0-13643 GCA_001513535.1 Oscheius sp. TEL-2014 | reverse complement strand
ATACAATTGGGTTTTAAAGACGTCGGAGAATAGATAAAATGCAGCCGTGGTTGAATCAATGAATGCGCATTCATTCCCGAAAGACATGACAAGGCTAAAATTTCAACTTTTTAATATCGAATTTCACTTTTTCCAGCTAACTTCAATTTTTCTTTGAAACAAACATATGGATCAAACGAACATTGAACCTTGTTGTTGTTATTGCTATAAGATCAATGGATGTATTGATGACTGAAATCTTTGTTGTATGAGTGCTGTTTTTAACTTCTGATCATTTTCCATCGAAAATGATGTTTAGCGATAGCTCTAAAAAATATTTTTTTAATCCAAAATTAAGAATTTACGGCTAATAGTTCTGTATAACAAAACTTCGTGTCGGTCTTTTCATAACACGGTTTAAATCATTTTTTTGTTATTTAAAATTTTGTAGTTTCACGTGGTTTAAGTTACAAAACTGCGTGTGTTTTCGCAACAAAAAAAAGCATACCCCTAAATGTAGCTTGAGTCACAAAACCAACTACATCTAATGATAGAATGTAGTTTAAAAATTATTATGTTGTTACCACACTCCAAAACTGTATTTAAAAATTGTTTATAAAAGTAGATACAAAATCTAATGGTTTAATTTTTTAAAGTAAAAATATGTAACATTTTTGTTTAAAATATACTATTTAACAAACTTTTTCAATATATTAAGCGAAGTTTGTCTAAATGAGCCACCTGCTTCAGACACTTCATATTGTCCTTCAAAATTATTTATACCGAGTAGTCTAGCTGTTCGGGAATGCGCGCTTCAGGATTTCAACGTTTCTGATTTTTTTATGCTTGGTTTTTATTAAAAATTAAATTCATAATTATTTTAGATTCATTTAATCTAGAAAACGAATAATAAAATTACGTGTGCGCCCCGTAATTTGCCTTTAAACTCACGATCGTTCTTTGCAGTTGGCGGGGCGCCAGTGTTGCGGCAATTGATACGCAGCCAACGGGTGCCCAATTGGCTGCGTACGTGCGGGCAAAGCGCTTATCTTACAGCATTTGTGTGTGTGTTCACTGTTTAGAACAGCTGGGGTCTTATCTTTTGCCTTTCAACTTAAAGATCTTACTTCACGAAACTCGTTTTACCTAGAATAACCCGACTTTTTCAGAAAAAATCATGTTTCGTCCCAATAATGTCTCCACTGGTAGGTGAATGCTCACAAACAAGGGGTAATATTATGTTTAGGTGTCCGATTCTACAATTCAACAAGAAGCGCTTTGAAGATTGGCAAAGATACCAAAGTTATTATTCAGGGATTCACAGGAAAACAGGTAAAATTGAATTGTTGACCTGAAAAAATTGTTTATTTAGGGAACTTTCCATGGTAAACAGATGCTTGAGTACAATACCCAGCTGGTTGGAGGAGTCAATGCCAAGAAAGCCGGAACTACTCACTTGGATCGCCCAGTTTTTAGAGATGTGAAAGAGGTAGATCACGGGTTGACCCAATCAACATAGATAATTACACAGTTGCTCACGTCTGCTAATAGATTTGCTTTTTTGCTAAACTGTTGTCTGTTTTTCTGCGTTTATCTCTTCTTTGCAAACTAAGCGTCGCACCAAAAACTTGTTTAGAGGGCGAACACATGCGATTCGCATGACACATGTTGCGGCGGGATGCCGCCTGATTGAAACCTAGGTCTCATATTTTGTTCCAGGCTCGTGAGAAGACCGGAGCTGATGCTTCTGTCATCTATGTTCCTGCATTTGCCGCCGCTGATGCCATCGACGAAGCCATTGACGCCGAAATCCCTCTTGTTGTCTGCATCACGGAGGGAATCCCGCAACAGGTGCGACTGTTCGTTCTTTGTGTCGGCTATTTGGGAGTGGCGACGACCGTTCTGTGAGCACTGTCCTGGCGAACGGAGGCTGTGGGTTCTCTGCTCACATAGGGAAACACACGTGCAATGCTCAGAGGACGCGTCAGGGAATGGCTTGGTCTCTAAGATCGATTGGTTACCCGTTTCTTAATCAATGCTGACGGGGTGAAACCTTGGACGGAGAAGAGAAATAAACAAAAGCATTTGGGGAGCTAACTGGGAAAAACCAAAAATATATCATTGCAATAAAAACCTTGAAGATATGTTCTCAATACATACAATCCAGTTTTAACTTTTGCCCAAGAATAGTAGCTTTGTTTTTCGCACACCTGGAAAAATACAATTTGTTAAAGACAAGAACACATTTGGAATTCTAGTATGCAACCATTAATCAGGATTGGAATGAAAACCCTTTTCCAGAGATTGCTGCAAGTTCTTTCTCATAGATAACATAAAGGTGTCAGCATTTGAAAAACTGGGTTAGAAGCAATTTTCCAGTTGGAACTTACAGTTTTTCAACGAATGCATCACAACTTTTCAAAACGGAAACTTGTAATGATGATGTTTGTATTCGTGTATGGAAAGCTAGAAACAAGCAAGTTCTATAGCCTTCATTAAATTATCATTCTTGCACAAGCGTTTTGAAAAGTTTAGCTAGTTAAAAACTGGGTCTGATCAAAGTTAGGCTTGAAAAATGTTTCTTAATGACTCATTACTCATATTTTCTTGCAATTTTGACTACTAAGGAAATTCAACCGATTCTCCTGTTACGGTGCAGAACATGTTTCTCTTGGCTCGAAAGTTAAAACACAGACTGTCAAACTTGTAGTTATATACTACGACTCGAAATTTGTTTCAGGACATGATCCGCGTGAAAAACCGTCTTGTGAAGCAGAACAAGACCCGCCTTGTGGGCCCCAACTGCCCCGGAATCATCTCTGCAGAGCAGTGTAAAATAGGCATCATGCCCGGCCACATCCACAAACGAGTGAGACAGAGGGAACAGAAAAAAACAAAAACAAGTCTAGGGAATTGTCGGAATCGTTTCACGCTCTGGAACTCTTACATACGAAGCTGTTCATCAGACCACTAGTGTTGGACTTGGACAGACGCTTTGCGTAGGAATCGGAGGAGATCCCTTCAATGGAACCAATTTTATTGATTGTCTTGAGGTCTTCCTTCAGGACCCCGAAACCAAGGGTAAACTTTCTAGAGTAAAAGACAATTTGCCATTTAGGTATTATCTTGATTGGAGAAATCGGAGGAAATGCCGAGGAAGATGCCGCCAGGTACCTTCTGGAAAACAACACGGTAAGTGTTTCCTTGAAAGCAAACTCGGTCTTTAAACTAGTGAGTGGGCATGTTTTCTATCCAATAAGCAAACAATGATAAGAAAGTATGACTATAGGGTTTTTACCCTTCGGAGAAACACCTAATGAAAAACGATTCACAGGGAAGAAACCCAAATTTCTTCACAATTTGAATCAAATTCCTTCTAATATTGTTAATTCTGGGTTTTAACTGGATCTTTTCTTCGGTTAGGCTTTGTTCTCGGTGTGTTGTAAAACAGCGCATTTGAAATAGACCATGTTTGTGCCTCATCTTATAGTGACTGTAGAAATAGACTATTATTTAGTCTTCAGAATGGCAATACTTTGTCTCTTGCTATCTTAAAAACATACCCTTTATGTTTGTATGTTCTTGTTGAACCCCTCTCTATAAGCTCATTATCTATTTCCAGGGTCTGAACGCCAAGCCGGTTGTCTCTTTCATCGCCGGAGTTACCGCTCCGCCCGGCCGTCGTATGGGCCACGCTGGAGCCATCATCAGTAAAGGAAAGGGTACAGCCACCCACAAGATCGAAGCTCTGAGGGAAGCTGCTGTTCATGTGACTGACTCCCCCGCCAAGCTAGGAACCACCATGGCGAAGGCTCTTCTGGCCAAGGTCACCCATGAGTATTTATAGATTTTGCTTCATGGATACTTCACTCGCACGCCTTGTGTATGCTTTGTAATCTAAACAAAACACCGTATCCTTAGGGCATATTATTTGAGCCAATTTGCTTCTTTTCGATGCCGTTTCATTGCTCAAATTTGCGCACTTAACAAGTTCTTTTTGGAATTCCGGTGTAGTTGTTGTATTAATAATTTTAAATGCGGTATAAAGAGTTTTAAAATTGTTTTTGTGTTCTAACAAACTTTCATGAGAGAAAAAAAACTCGAAACGCACATATCAGTGCATACCTCAAAAAGTAATTTGGTATTCAAAATACGAAAAGCTAAGAATTAGTTGGTCTATGGACAATTAGTAACTCTCGAATAAATTCCACTTTTATTTTTATAGCGTCGCAGATTCCAGAATCGTTGAGAGAAAAAGTTCGGTATTTCATTTAAGATTTATTTCTGAAATCCTCTCATACTCTGGAAAACTCTCCTACGTCTCAATTTGATTTATCCCTGACCATATATACGAAAACAGTCGATCTCGACAAAGTGAAACCGACAAGATTCAGCTTTGAAAAAAAAATCAAACGTTGACGTCGTGCTAGTCAAACCGTTGTCGGCAAAATGGATTTTATTTTGGTCCCACAACGACACTGTGAATACACATGCACTAACATTATATTGGATCTTTTAGAAATGCAAATTCGTGGAAAACGTGTACTAACGCTGACAAAATAACAAAACTACTATTTGGAGTTATTCACCTTTGTTACTGCACGTTTTAGTTATAATTGTGGTTGTTCTTTGTTGTAATTCCATTCTAAAGTAGTATTGTTAGCTAAATTCGGTTTTTAGGAAATTGAACGCTCAAACTACAAAGTGCAAAGAGCTTCACAGCTGTTGGATCCATTAACTGATCTTGGATTGAATAAATCTAAAATCGTTTAGATGACAGAGGGGTGTGGAAGAGAATTAAAAAGGGAAACAAAAGAATGGATATTTTCTTTATTTGAAGAAAATATGCAGAAAATGTACTCAGAATCTGATTGGGGTTTTGATGTCAAATCCAAGAAAACGGAGCTTTTCTCCATAGACTCACGGTACATAATTGTTTCAAGAAACAAAGATGAACAAGTTGGTTTTGTTCATTATATGTTCGATATATACAACGGCCACCCCATTTTGTACTGCTATGAAGTGCAAATATCCAATGACTTCAAGAACAAAGGATTCGGAACAGTTCTACTCAATTTACTTGAAGAAGTTGCATGTCGGACAGGAATGAAGAAGGTAATGGCAACAGTTTTCAAGAAAAACAAGCCTTCCATGTCTTTCTTCAACAAACATGGATACTCAATGGATAAAAATTACGACTACTGCAATGGGGCGAAGGACTACCTCATGAGTAAATCTGTTTGAAGAAGAATAGTGTGGTAAGGCAAGATGGCACACCAACGGAAAAAGCACATGGAAGTGTCGAAACTTTGTCAGACAAGAATTTTAGTAAATTCTTTGTAATTGGTTGTTGTATAAAGCCAATTGATCTAATGGTTAGCAAGGCTTGCTGTTAAAATTACGTTCCGTTTTTTTTTATCATGATGCAACATTAAAATAACAAAAAGATTTTGTGTTTGGTGTTACAAAACATCCAGAAGTGGTTTTTTTAGCAAGCAGGAATATAGCATAACCACCGAATCTAATTTTATGCAAATTTATTTCAAACACGTCTCTTGCTTTTAAAATGCAACTTCAAACCCTTTACCTATTTTTATATCATTCAATGTTAGCATTTATGCAACAGTTTCGTAAACAAAACTGTGAACCCGGACAAGTATCTAAAATAGGTATAATAATACATATACATACGGTTTATTCTCTACGGCACTTCCCTAAACCGCCAAAAAGAAACACAATTGTCGACTTCAATGACGTGGTCTTTCTCGGTTTATACGGCTTAACCTGCGTCTTGGTCAAGTTGCTGGTAAAGCTATCCTTGAGTCGCAGTTTCTTTGTAGGTTTTTGGAACGGTCGGGGTTGTAGACTACTTCGTTAAAGAAAAAGTTTTGCGCTTTCTTTGATATATTCATTTATTAAATGACACGCTACTCATTGTTTAGAGAAACACTGAAACATTAAACATTACAAGAATAATGTTACGGCACAACGAATCTTCGCCAATCCTACTTCGGTCGAAAATGGTAGCCAAATATTTTCATGTAAAAATGGAAAATTTGCATATCAACATCAGAACAATCTCACAAAAATCGCCTAGGAAGGATGGGCGGGTACTATGATTTTTTTTTAAAAAACAAAACGTACAAAAAAAACATGTTTAATGGTTTACCGGTAATATTCGTTTCATGAGATCACACATAATATCCTACTATGTACAAATCACCAACCCCCTCAAAAAACCCGCAACAATAACATAAAAATAAATATGTTACAACAATAAAACGTATTTGAAGATTGTACTAATTCAATGACAACAAGTGGCGGAGGAGGTAAAAAGTCTCTGGTCCAGAGGGATTTGAATTTAGCATCGCTTCTTTTCCTAGGAGATGAAATATGATCGTTGTTTTTAATAGGGGTGACTGTGTATCCCTTCTGCTCCAAATGGGTGATGATACTCCGTTTGCCAAGGAAATGCCCTAAATTATAGATTTTTGTAAGGTTATTTATCAGAATTACCTGTTCCTATAGCAGTGAATATAGTTTTAGCTGGTTGTTCTGACATCATTCGATCCACGCGGTCAGCCATTCTTTCGTTTCTTTTGGTGATTATGTCGTCACGGAGAGTTTGGTCGATCTAAAATTAAATAATTTAATTTGCGCAAGATTTTGCAAAGTTTTCACAAAAATAATAGGATAATTATGGCGTGATGCTATATCAAGATGTCAAAAACAACAATTCGGGTTTATCACAAACTACCTAAACGCATATAAGATTTTGAAGGTTTTGAAGCCATTAAAGGAAATTAAATAACCGACTTTATTCTATTTTTACTTACCTCCTTAGCTCTGTCTCTTTCCATTTGACTGACATCTGCGACTTTTCTTTGAAAGTCGTTCGTGTTCACAGATTGATCTTCAAGACTCCCACATCGATATTGGTAGATCAGTTCGGACAGGGAGCGTTCTTTCTTAACAGAACCCGTTCCAAAGTACAGTTTTTCCAAGAACAAAGTAGTATACTTGATCGCGAAGATAATCTGAAATTGGAAAATTATTCACGAACCCTTGTGGAAAATATTGCCAGTGATGGGATAAGCCCGAACCCTTGAGGATACCCAAGTGGCACGCAAATCCACTGAAGATTCCGTCTTTTGTGCACACCCATTAGTGGTTGCGGCGGCGCAAATGCACATCCTTTGTCCCCAGAAATAACAATACCGTATTGGTCAGCGATATTGACCCTATGCTTCCGGGCAGTGCACGGAAGGTACACATTGAGTGAAATACTGGGAAACGAGTTGATTTGAGTTGGAAAAAAACAAGTCTCAAACTAATGGAAGAAAAACAGATTAAATCACCCAGCTCATGAAATCTTCTGATGTTCTCAGGTTCCTCTAATTCTCTATGATTTTTCTGAGTCTCTAGAAGCCTAGAAGTTTCTACGGTTCAAACTGTGAAGTTGTATAAATTTAGTTGTAGTAACATCAAAATAGAGTGCGCACCAAAGTAATTACAGAACCAAAGAAATGTCATTGATTTCGTACTGATGTTTTAGTTTGCGCGGACTTTTCAAAACGCGGGAGCAGCTTCCAAGATCACAGTTTCTTCGGAACACTAAAAACTCGAAGTGTCACTTGAATCTAGCAGTATCAAATCTTCGGAGATTGGAAATTTTGATTGGATCTCTTTTAACTGCAACAAAGACTAATTTACAGACTTTTTTTTCAAAATGAAAAATCACGCTAGCAGTTGTAAAATGGTAATAAAACTCCTTGTTAAAATCCCCTTCCAAAAACAGAAACTAACATCTTCTAAAGGAAGGCTGGATACTGGATTGCACTGTTCATCTGCAGTTTCTAATGCTTCTAGCTCCTTTTTCTCATCAATCGCCTAAAACTTGAGTTTGTATAAATTATCGAATTTTAAACGCACCTTAGTGGCCAAGAACACATCTAACATTGGAGCCTGAGATTGGTTCAGGAGGTTTTCACAAAGTTGATAAAGGGTAAAGAGCAACCATTCTGGTCGCTTGCGATGCCAATTTCCTGAAAATATTTCTAAATTACTAGATTCGAAAATTTATCTCAGACAAAAACACTTTTGATACATGCTTACAACGCAGAAAGGGTCAGCATACAAATTTATAATCCTTAGTTTTCTGATGTTATTTTCTTTTATCAAGTGTGAAAAACAAGCTTTGACCCTAGAGCTGTTAAACCTTGTGCGCTGATCTTTATCTTTTGCTCCGTTTTCCGCTAATAGTTCCTACAGCGAGACTTTGTAGCTGGATGTTTGCACGTATGTTCGAGCTGTTCGCGACTTGCTTGAGTGGCAACGCGTATCGTCTACTGTGCAAACAACCCTCGTTCAGCTGGCGCAAAGGCACCTGTTCCTTTTAAAACACAGGTGTTTTTCTCAAACGAACCGGCGACGTTGTCGAACATCTGCTGTGCTTGCACAGCGTCATCGTGGACAGACGGATGACCCTCGGATACGGAGAGAATTTGTTGGCGAAATGTCGACATAACTGAAAGTTTGTGTATTCATAACAATTCTTATTTTCACTTACATGACTTTATCCTGGCAAAGAGATCCGGAGGCAAGTAGGAAAGAGCCGTCTGTTTCCTTGGCAACTTTTTACATCGAATCAGTTTCCGCAACGTCTCTTCATTGTTCAGATCGACCTCCAGAAGAACTGTGTCGGACATTGCAAAAGCATCGCGGACCCGGTCGGAGACTGCAATTTTCGAGTTGCGCGAGGAAGTTGTGTCCATCTGCCTCCATGTAATTACAGTGTGTGGCGCGCGGCAAATTTGGGCAATCAAGATGCACCTCTAATTCACGCAGCAGGTGGTCCAGCATTGTTCTTTTTCTGATTGCCATAATTGAATACAAATCGGAGGAGAATTTAGTGACCTAGCGGCCAAGGTAAATTATAGCTGTCAATAATGGGGTACAGTTAAGGCATACTATTCAAATTAAGTCAAGGCAAGCTTTAGAGATTTTAAGGTAACTTCAAAATAGGATTCTTCAAATTAAAAACATCCGGATCTCGTTCTGTACAAAATTATGGGAGTTGAATCAATAAAGAAATTAAGACCATTCGATTCTGCAAGTCTTGAAGCCAAGGTTGTTTCTACCAAATGAAAGTTTGGTTATGGCATTCCTATAATTCCCTAAGCATTTCTTGAACCTCTTGAACTGAAATTGAGCTTCTGTATATTTGCCTAACCCTGCCCATTCTTTGACTTCCTTTGTTTACATGTCGTTGGTTTTTGGGATTACTTAGCACCTCAAACAAAGGTATACACTTGAAATGTTGGCGCTGCCGTTCACGCCCCATTAGCCGAGCGACTGCACAAAGCCGTGAGGTGTGAAAGGCTACTGAAAAATGCACCACAATGCCTTTGTTGCACACCTACGTAGCCTCCGGCTATCCCTCCCCACTTGAACAGGGCAAACACCGCAAAAAAGCAAATTGTATAGGGGCATCGGATTGCAGAGTCTATGCCAGCCCAAAGACCAGGAACAGCAGGAAGTCCCCTTTTGGAGAAAAATGGAAAAGAGAACTTACCAGTGTCCCAGACTTCGGTGTAAGGTACATGAATTGTTCCAAAAAGATACCCTTGAGCTCCTGTGTTTTGGTTCTTAACTGACCAAAGGAAGATGTTACGATCATTCTGAATAATAAAATACTTTAAAGTGGGATTAAATTATGTTTACGTTTTTCGTGCATTCCGTGGAGCACAAGGAGGCAAGGACTAGGAAAACAAAGCCGATGAGCAACATTGGCTCATGAAAGTTGTAGCCACGTGGTTGTTGAGTGGCAGAGTTCACGGGAAGGCACGTAGCTGAGAATAACAGAGTACACAAGTAGTAGAGAGTCTTTGTAAACAACTGTTGAACGATTAAGACAGGGGTCAGTTGGGATTAAGTGGCAGTCGACTTGTTATAACAAGGCGAGAAGTGTCCGCGGCGGGGGGCGGGACCACTCACCGTCTCCCAACAAGGAGGTCGCGGCAGTCGGATGTCGGCAACCGTTTAGGGCTAATTTCGGCAAGATGTGGCAAAACAAAAGAATTAGAATAAAAACTATCCAACCAGGACCTTTTCAAAACCATGCGATGAAGAGTTAGATGAAAGAATAATCTTTAAAAGACCTTGTGTTGTCATGTTCCGAGAACAAGAATAATTATGAATAAGTACCAGATTGCAAGGAAGTTGGTAAAAGATTCATAGACAACAATGTTTGATCTTGCGGATTGCTTAAGAAGTATGGAGGCGTAGGGTCTGGGTACTCGAACGGGCATCTGGGCGGATGTCTGTTCTGAGCGACCTTCTTGGTATAAACAGTCTCTGGGACTCGGTAAAGCTTCATTTATAAATCTCAGGTCCTCTCAACACAGGAAGCACAGAGCATCCTTTATTTGCCCCAGATGTTATGGATTTTTAAGAAGAAAGTTCGTCTTCTTAGAATACATTTCCGTAGATCCTTACCTGTCTTAATTTAAGATTCATTTTGTTACTTTGTTTGCCAGAAACTCTTCGTATTGATTTGAAACACACACACACTAACAAATTCATCAATTGGCAAAATATGCCAATGTTCCTCCTAAAAAGCATAACTTCAAACAGGAAGAACATTCAAAATAAACAACGTTCTATTTTGTTTTTTACACCTGCAAGTAATGAATAATGTGTCGAATTCTGGCACATATCGTTTATACAGGTAAAACATACGTGTAAAGGCGATTCTAGACAGCTAACAATTGTCGATATCGATTAGTTGCTCCATCAATACTGGCTCCAAAAACAGGCAACTAAATAAGGAGAGATTAGTTCAAATGTTTCCGCATACAAGATTTGGGTTTGTACCCGCAGGGACCTTGGCAAAAACCCTACAATCTCAGGAAACCCCTGCAAATATAAAAATCACCAAATTCTTCAGAAACAAGAATCTAGCATCTTTCATAAAAACCCTGAACAATAATGGCACAACAAAATAACATCATATGTAAGGTTACGGAACGCTAGGTAGTATTTTTAGAAACCCAAGATTTTTCCAGAAATTCCCCTAAACCAATCTTACAAGTCTAGCAAACCCGGAAAAATTGATTTAGAACCATTTCTTCCGTCCCAAAATCATTCTGTTATAAAATTCAAATCGAGATAATTCAACATTTTATTCATTTCACCCTCTAACAATAAAACTGAGATCATACAAACGTCTGAGATGCGATCCAGAATGGTAGTCGTACGTTCTTCCACAATTCTTTTTTGAGCAGCCTCCATAAGCCACACTTAGCACAGGTCCGTCCTCCACAGCCTGCACGTACGCAAAGTTACGTCTACAGCACGGCTTTCCTCCGCGGGCTTCAACATCTCCGCGGTAGATCACTCTGAAGCCTTCGAGCAGTTGTTCAATGTTCAAATAATCATGCGCCCAGTAGAAACGAAGATGGGACAAGGCTGACCCAGATGAGAATTGCTGAAAAAATATTTGTAATGAAGTTCGTTTTTCGAAAGTTACCTCAATTATGTAGCGCAGAGTCTCGATGGACGGAAGGTATCTGGTCAGCATGGCGGTATCGACTTGGTGTTCTAAAATATCACAATTAGTTACATTATTCAGTTTGGCAAACGATTCACAAATAAAAGTAACTTACCGATGGCATACTTAGTGATAGCCTCATCTGTCTCTGAAGGAGCTCCTCCCAGGTTTTCTATTCTGATGTGATCCGGCTTCATAAAATTCTTATGCAGCATGTCAAGCATTCTTTCACGGACCACACAGATACTGTCGTTCTGAAAATAGAAAAATGAACACTTGAAAATAATAAAAACTTACAGTTTTGATATTTTTGAAACATTGATTATCCTCCACTTCGGGAAACCAAAGCTGCATTCGAGCGGAAATGCCTGAAATGGGTAGGGTTTATATTAAATTTTGGTGGGTTTGCTGATGGTTTTTTATGCATGTAAACTTTAAAACTACATAAATAAAACGTCTTTAAATAAATAGCTCACCTGTGCATTGTTGGATCTGCTTCAGAATCTGCACATTCTTGTTATATGCTTCTTTCTTGTTCAAGTTGTAGTACTCGAACAACGTGGTGCTAACACCACTATTGTAGCAAGAAGTTGCACTAACATAAGCGCATCTTGTTCCTTCCACAGTGGAGAAATACGACGGTCCTTCCCCTCTTGTGTCGCTCTGAAAAACAAATTTTAGCATAGATTTAGCAAAATGAACTTACTCCAACAGTTACTAGCTGATCCTTGCAATGACGCATGGGACAGTTTTCACACTTCCTTTTCGGCGCATCAGCAGGAAAGATGGGGAACATGGTTGACCGTCGACTCTGATGATTCCAATTCTAACTCATCTCTTTTATTGGATTAAAGAAAGCGATGACCATCTGCCGCATAAAACGATTTTCAATGACTATCAGCCGCATGGAAAATACGGGGGGCGAGGCAAAACGTCCGAGGTCACTCAATCAATAATTGGACAGTCGGTCTCGGGGGTTAACCCATTTGTAGTTCTGTGTTTGCTATACAAAATCATGAACTTCACACCTTTTATTCTTACAAATAGAAGTTGGAAATGTTTTCTATAAAGTTTTAATTGACTTAAAACCGAATTAGCTTCCATATTCCGTTTTCACAACCGAAGAATTTGGAAAATATATGTAGGAACTCCAATGTTGAAAGAAAGCCAAATTATTTGTGAACGATGAAATTTTTTCTTTGTTCGAAAGCAGTTTTGTTTCCCCAAAAACAAACCCCTGTAAAATAAAGATTGTGGAACAAACTTTTTGTGAATTAAACTAAATTAGAAATAGAGAAAACTCATATTCTTATGCTCCAAAACACTGCGTCATTTGTACAAACATGTTGTTCTCATTTGCTGTTCCCCTAACCACTATGATAAATCATACCGTTATCTGTTTCACATTGTTGTCTTTTGAATACGCATCAAATGCTCCCGTGATAAGTTGCTGGAACAGATTTAATGACTGGTATTCGATCTGAAAGCTTCTAGAACGACGTATGTTTCATTGACTGGTTAACGCGTTGTGCTCTTTCACTTACGATTTCGAAATCCAAATTTTTGTTTTGTTCAGAAAGAATGAACAAAGTAGTTGAAGAGCGTGCACCCCAAAAGGAATCCTTGATCAAGAACACTCCATAAACTCTATCCTATTCTTCTGAGTGCGGATATCCGCCCGGTCGTGAATGTGGCCCTCCACATTGTTGACTATGGCTCGATACTTCCTGATATCGCGCTGATCAAGAGTGCGCAGACTCTATTTGGGAAGTGTCAGAGGCGGCGCTCGCCCACCACAATAGCCTGCGTGTCCCTGTGCGCCATGTTAGCAACTCTGCGATGGTTACTCTTTGCTGGTATTCGGTTACCCAATTCTTTTTGGACTTTTCTTTCAGTGGCCACCACCGTTGTTGCTCAATGCCCCGATCACGCGTTTCTTGGTTGCATTCTTCGGTTGAAGGCTCAAAGAGTGCCTTTTGAGAGAAACATGATGAATCTGGTGTTTGGTATCAAAACAGAAGCAAAGTTGTTGCATACCTGCAAGTAAGTGTTTAAGAATATATGTATACTGTTCTCATCTCGTGTTCCTCTCTTTCTCTCTCTCTCTCCCTCT